>CAEFZY010057090.1:0-63104 GCA_903066815.1 Brachyrhaphis roseni
ATGTATATATACATATATATAGTTATTACTATATATAATAACTATATATAGTTATTATATATATAGCTATATATATAATATAGTTATATATAGTTATATTATATATAACTATATTATATATAGTTATGTATAATATAACTATATAATATATAGTTATATTATATAACTATAATATAGTTATATTATATAACTATATTATATTATAGTTATATAATATAAAGTTATAATATATAACTTTATATTATATTATACACAAAACATATTGCTTGAGAAAATAAATAAACTAATAAACAAACATTTTTCAGGTGCCTTTGCGGGCTCTAGGACCCGGGTTCCCGCGGCTCTTTAACGCCACTGGGTACGTCACGACACGTCTCGGTCAGATGCAGGGGAACCGGGCAGACCTCGCAGTGTTATTCATCAAAAATAAGGTGAGTGATAAATTGTATGTGTGGTTGGCGCATTCATCTAGGGAAACGAATCAAAGCAGGGGTACATTTTATTTGTGTTCAGCATGAAGTTTTTTTTTCTTTTTTTCCCTTCCGCATAGTTGTAAGTTGGCTACACAGTGAGGCTAACGGTTAGCTTGACCAGCAGCAGAATGTCAACAAGCTGTCAGACTAGCCGCTTAGCTTCTGAAACCGCTACTCTTCGTTTCATTGTCAGGAGGCTGAGTGGGATTTTAGTGTCAGCTGCTCGTTTCGGTTCCTTATTAACTTCTGCTTTCTGAACAAGTGAGTTCAGGAAGAGTTGTTTTTTTTTTGTTGTTATTGCCTTCAGTCAAAGCGGACAAGCTTGAACATGTCAAACTTGATGTTTGTTTTGAAAGCACGCTGTCATTCTCGCTTCTGTTGATGTGATGCAGCTGCTTATTTTTTTATATTCTTGTTCATCTCCTTAATACTGTTCATTCTATGATGTTTGTGCTTAAAGTAATGGAAAACTAGGCTGGAGACATCTCGGTGCTTCACCCCTGTTCGCTTTGCTTGTGAAACTGGTTAACCATTACCATTACTGTCATATTGGGTTCATATCCCAGACAGTTTCATGCAGGTGTGCTTAGTCTCAAACCCAAGGTAGAAGCCCTAAAGTTTTCTTTCAGTATTCTTTTTATAGTATTACAGCTATATATATATAAACTATAAAACTGAATATGAGTATGAAAAATCAAAAGCAGACCACAAATCCTGACACATTTTATGTATAAAGCGCTTTTTCCAGGATGACAAAAACAAATAAAAAGAAGTCCTTATTACCGTTGAACCCTTTACTATGTATTTACAAACACAAAAGAGACTTGATATGATATTAAACATGCTGTGAATGTCAACTGAGAAGAGAATAATTTGGAAATGATCAAAAATAAGATTAACTTTAGTCATCAGTGTAAAGGAAATATCCTTTTTTTAAAAAAAAAACATTTAAAAGGTAATTGCTGTGACTGTTAAATTTTCATGCAAATTAAAATACCTATGTATTTTCTTTTGTTGCTGTGTGTCATAGTAGAGGTGATGATTTACCCTTGGGGAAGGTCGTTCCCATTTAGTTTATTCACAAGATAAGGAAATTCAATGAATCCGATGACAGCACTGGTTCTACTACTTTCCATTGACACGGAAACAGCAGGTGTTGGAGGATCTCTGCACATGAAAGCATGATAACAGTCTCAAGCCGACGTCTTCATAGCTGTAATCTGATCCAGGCACTTTAGCTGTGCATGCGTATTTAATGATTTGTAAGGACGGTAAGGTTTTATAACGCACATTTGCTGGCATCTTAAATTACGCAAAATTCATTTATTTGTGACAGTGTAGGGCTTTTTGTAGCTTCTCAATTATTATCCAGGACAAACTTGAATGTATTTCTTGATTGTTTATTGCTTCTTGCTCTTCTTTCTCTCTCTTGGTTAAGTTGACACTGATCTTCCACTCATTGCAGTGGCCTGAAACCCACCAGAGAGGCCTAACTGGGTGGGGGAAACACGATGAGTAGGAACAACGTGCTTCTGAAAGTGATCCTGCTGGGAGATGGTGGAGTCGGGAAGTCCTCTTTGATGAACCGCTACGTCACAGACCGCTTTGACTCGCAGTCGTTTCACACCATTGGCGTAGAGTTCCTTAACCGAGACTTGGAGGTGGACGGGCGCCCGGTCACCCTTCAGATCTGGGACACGGCAGGTCAGGAGCGCTTCAAGTCACTTCGCACCCCGTTCTACCGTGGCGCAGACTGCTGCCTGCTCACTTTTGCTGTCAATGACTTGCAGAGCTTCCTAAATCTCAGCTGCTGGAAGAAGGAGTTTATGTTCTACTCTGACGTTAAAGAGCCGGAGAGCTTCCCTTTTGTGGTGCTGGGCAACAAGGTCGACATGGAGCAGAGGGAGGTTGGGGAGGACGAAGCACGGGCCTGGTGTGAGGAGAACGGCTGCTGCCCTTACTTTGAGACCAGTGCTAAAGACGACACTAATGTCACAGCTGCGTTCGAAGCAGCTGTCCGGGTGGTTCTAGCTGCTGAGGACCAGATCGGTCATGCACTACTCGGCAGCACTATTGATCTTCATGGCAACCGTAAAACCTCTCGTGGCTCATGCTGCTGATAGTGCAGGGGGTACTAAGCTTTTCTCGCTGAAACTCGCCTGTTTGTTCTGACAACAGGTGTACTGTAGGTTTAAGGTACAGCATCCAGTAAGGATACTATGCAGGAGATGCAGCTTGTGTGAGGAAGCTGGTGTCAGGGATTTCAGCTGCTGTCTTGTGAGCTGAATTGTTGCTCTTATGAAGGTACATGCATTCTGTGACAGGCGCGCTTGTCTTTTCTGCTTTCAGTGCTATCTCACAAGATATTACATTCTTCTCTGTTTATATGCGAGGGTAGTATCAAATAATGGAATGAAGCATTGTCTTTTATCTCATATATTGGAAGACAAAGTGTGTCAGTTTTCTCATAAATACACAGAAATATGGAGTTGCTATGTTTTTGGATCTCAAACTGATTAGGTGTGGGTTATTGGTATGAAGATAAAAATGAAAGTAATGATTTCAATAACCATGAAAACCCTCCATCGCAACTCTCATCTGGTTTAAAATTATTTTTAAGGAGATACAAGAGAATGTCCTGGAGTTTTCTCTGCCTGTGTTGGTAAAGCAGTTGCCCCTCCTCCACTTTTTTTTTTTTTTTTTTTCTTACTTTTGGCCGGCTGACTGAAAGTAGACCAATTTAGTAGTTTGAAAATATTTCCAGCTGACCGTCACCTTTATTAAAGTGGTGCTGTTTTAAAATGATTGTTTTAAGAATTATCTGATAAGATGTGTAAAGAGCCATTATGTCATGTTGTTCATTTTGGTTTGCATAAGCAAACTATAAAAATCTCAAACTACATAGAGTCCCTTGACTATCTGAGCTGCTTGTATTGATTAGGTTTGTGCCAGTATGAAGGTATATCAAGTTTTAAAAAAAGTTATATCTTTTAAACTAATATCTTTGGTCAGACCATTTCTAAGGTCTAAAGTTCTTATACTATGATAAACTGACTTTGTTGCTAGAATTTTCTTTGACTTTAAACAATGAAGCCCTGCCCCTCCTCCATGTATATAAATGTGCACTGCTGGTCAGCTTGCTCAAAGAAATTAGGCTTTATTTTTTCATACTCAAAGACCAATCCGGCCTAAAAAGACGCTCAAGGTGTCGAAAAGAACGCCATCCTTCGCCCTTACTTGGGTGTTTTAATGCTGCCTTTGGAAGCTAGAAGCTTACTGGTGAACTGTTGTAACTAAAATATGCAACACATGATCAAATCTTTGTATGAACAGACTTAAGCTGTTATTTCTACTGGAGACTACAGACAAAATTTCATATCAGCCCATGCCTAATGGTGATATACTAAAAAGTATTAACAGTACTAGTTACAGTACTAAACTGTTGAGTTATAAGCAAAAGTATGCGCTACACACAGACCATTTGAGTACTACAGTTTACACAAATGCTGACTGAGCTTCAATTTGTGGTACGATAAACTACAAACGATAGTACTCTAAAAACAAAAAAGGCTGCAAGGTACATTCAGTAGAAAGGGAATGTTGATCATCAGGTT
Source organism: Brachyrhaphis roseni (assembly GCA_903066815.1). Lineage (NCBI taxonomy): Eukaryota > Metazoa > Chordata > Actinopteri > Cyprinodontiformes > Poeciliidae > Brachyrhaphis > Brachyrhaphis roseni. The sequence goes on from CAEFZY010057090.1 coordinate 4,088, forward strand.
TACGGTTTTGCCCGTCAGCATTAGTTACGCGGTAGTCTTTTGTTTGCCTCTGCACTACGTTGAGGTTGGGTGTAATTGAGAATTTATGTCTCAGTTATATCCGGTAGTTTTTTATGTGACAGTTGACCAGGCAACAAATGCTTGTTGAACAAAATAATTCGAAAGTTGTTCTGCCTCTGGTATTTTTCTTTTTTATTTCTATCCAATAGTTACATTGGGCTTCAGTGTTTGATCAAGGACAGTTGAGGAAACCTTTCCTTGCTGGGTTGAAGAGCTCTAATTATAAGTGGCTTCCCTGTAATCCTGCGTCGGCCTCAACATTCCAGTCTTCTAACTTTGCTCACCTGAGGGACTCCTGAGCGTTACTGATAAATGATGTACGTCTCATTACTTTCGGTGTGTATATTCTACATCACCGCTTCATTCTTACAGCGTTTGGCAAAAACATACAAAGTACTTGGAAAAGTTGTTTACATCCGTCATTGTATTCACATACCTGACACTGGCCACAGGTACATTTCACTTTGCTTTTATTAGTGGTGTTTTTTTCATGTGTGGTATTGGACAATGTTACAGCTAATAGTAATTTAAACTGAACCGTCATTATGTATGTGTAGTATTTTTCTTTAATTTTTTTCAGATAAAATGTATTGATTATCTTTTTAACTAGAAGTTCCTATATTCTCACATCATTATGTTGCATTTTGTTTGTCTGTCACAGCCTGAGATGCATTGTTTACCTACCAAGATCAAAGGTTTAAACATTTGTCTTTTTGAACTAATGGTAATTGCAAGAATTCACTGTGAAAGTGTACTGAGTAAGGTACTGTTACATTAATCATGCTATAAGCTGACAATGTGGAGTTTGTTTGTGTTGGGTCATTTCACCTCTTTGCTACTTTGTACTACTGTAGTTTTTCATTTTTTAATACATGGATGTTTCTGATATAAAAAGGAGAAGTCTGCTACATGACGTAAAACCCCTGCCTCCGTTCATATCCGTGTTGTAGATGTCCCATACTTACATTACCAACCTTTGAATTAAATTGCTAACCACCTTCCGGAAGGTATGCTGTAAGGAAATGTGGCTTTGAGACTAAAATCTACCCACAACTTGTTGTTCAGTTATTTTATTTTGATCAGATGTCTCTTGTGTTTCGTAAATTACGCAACAGGCTTGCAAAATTAGATCAGCACTACAATCAGTGTAAATGATTCATATTTAAATATAGAGGATTTACATTTTTTTTCGATTACCTATATCTCCTTCCAATAGAAATGGTAGGAGATATAGAATTTACGACATGGGTAAGTTTAGAAAGGCGACTCTTTGGTGCAAATTAACAAAGGGGAAAGATGACCCAGGGTTGCATTGTTTTACAAAAACTGTGAGCTAAAGATGTAATTTAAAGACTACACCAACTCTTAAAACGAGGGCTAATAGCTGTCAGTTATTTTTGTGATTTAACTTCATCTATTTTCTTACGTTGCTGCTTGAGTTTTATCTAGTTTGCATAGAAAAGTCTGTCATGTTTTTTTTAAAACCTGAAATCAACCTTGTTAGTAAAATCGGTGTTAGCCAAGAGCATAACATTTCCTCTGTTCTGATAAATTTTCCCATGTTTCTGTGATATTTATGAATGTCATGTTATTTTATTTTACACTTTTGAAATGTAAAATAATATTGTTTTACTGCCTGTGCTCAACTCATGAGTGCTGCACAATCTGTGCAGAACAATAGTTTCATTTTATGTGCTGATCTGAGACAGCTGCCCTTCCTCTACTTTGCACTAGTAATAGTAACACTGAAGAATTGATCTCCAGTGCTTGGCTTCAAATAAAGTGTGCATCATACCAGATGGTGATTCTGTCATTTGCATTTTTACACCTGGAAGACTACTCATTTCCTTCTTTTTCCATTCTGAAAGAAAAATGAATATATTTATTACTTGGTCCAGATCACTTTCTTGCCATCTGTTGTCACATAAAAAATTCCTTACATTGTTATTGCTGTTTCTAAATATCAAGATGTGAAATTCTAGCATTATGGTGACATTTTATCTGCCCTCTCTCTTATTTGAGTTTTATTGCATCACCCAGCTGCAACAGGGTGGCGACCTGTTCAGGGTGTACCTCGCCTGGAGCGTAGCTGGAGATAGGCACCAGCACCCCTCCCGACCCCATTAGGGACAAGGATGAACGGAAAATGGATGGATGAATGCATCACCCAGTGTGTCCTAAACAACCAAAAACAAGTGTTGTCCTTGGAAACAGTTAACTGTGTTCCTCTTCATTAAAATGAAAATCAAACATGCATTGCATTTTTATTTTCCCTTCAGTAAAAGGACATTAAGCATGCACTGCACACTGAAATCAGATCTGGGCACAGACAAATCCAATCAGCTTTTCAAAACTGTAGACTTAAGTAAATTTGATAATGGAAATCAACTAGAAGTACTAAATACAAAGATTATGCCCAGATTAACAAAAATAGAAACACCTTACATATATTCCAGTTTACAATTTAAGATTAAGTGAATAGTGTCGTATCCTAGAGAAAACAAAGCAATTCAATCTACGCAACTATTAAACTGAAACAATATACAACACAGACCTATCCGATTAATTGTGACAGCTGTAATGAGCAGGTCTTTCAGCAGAACTTCAACGCCCTCAGGAGATGTCAAATGTGTCAGCAGAGTACGGAGAGCACAGTGTCCCCCCTCTCTCCTTCTGCATTCTTCTATAAAGGTCATAGCCTCTTCTCTCCTCTTTGGCCTTGTGCTTCAGTGTCTTCACATACACTTGGTACACAGCCAAGTGAAGGCAACAGTGGACCTGTGGACACAATGAGGAAGTACAAAACATTTGTACAAAACATCCTGACCCCTGATTCTGGCCAGAAGCCAAAGATGGAGAACAAGTAAAACAGGCACTGTGACTTCACAGACTCAAAATGAAAATGATTAAAGGCAGTGTGCTCAATTGTTCCATTTATTTTCAAACAGTACATTACCAACACACACAAAAGGAAAGAAAAATATATCTACCAGCCAGCTTAACATCCTACAAATAAAACTCAGCTAAGGAAGGTTTCATCAATAACAATTACCTGTAGAAAGATTTTTTATGTCGGTCACAAATTGCATACAATCATCACTCATGAATGCTTTCAATCTAGGCTGTTAATATTCATATGAATCTTTGTTAGGGTGGATTGATGATGCAGTATAAGACTTTGTACTTAAAAAAGGAACTGGGTGCAAGGGTAGAATTTAATGTAGATTTTTTTGTAATTCACTAATGCTTAAATTGATTTATACAAGCTTAGATATATATGCAGACCACTAATATTTAGACAAATTTGCTTAACAAGAAACCATTTTTTTCCCCAATTCAGTTTTATTTGTATAGTGCCAATTCACAATCTTCGTCAAGGCCCTTTATAAAAAAGTAAATTCAGTCAAATCAAAATTTAAACTCAAGTACCATCGACAAGGTTTTGTATATTTTTTGTTGGGTATTGATTGCTCTCCTTTACTGGAGTGGTAGAGGTAATTTCTCTCAAAAGGCTACCTCTTAAACATCATCCTTACATTTTCTAAAGGCTTGAGTTCCAGGTCTTTCAATAAAGAAAGAAACATGTGTATTCTGCATAGTCATTCTGCCCTGGAAGAAAAACAGTTCAAATAACAAAAAACCTAAGTTTTGGCATGCTGCTGATGAGTGTATGTAGACATCTGACCACACTGTAGATGTATTAGTAAATTCAGCTACAATTAGTTAAATTGTGTTATACAATAACTACAACATAATCCCTAACGAATTAAGCAAAGCAGTTTCTTTGCCATAAAAGTACCTCAGTAACATTTTTTAAAAAAAAGCAGAAAACACCTTCTTTTAATCTGATATTGAGTTTACTTTATAATTCAGCCCCTACAGCTTTTGTCATCTCACAGTGAGAAACATTTACCGACCCTCACTAGGTCTAACAAATACTGAATCTATAATTCCTTCACTCTGAATCCACCATTTTCCATTGTGTGAGGTGAGCCTGCAGCACAGTATGGATGTGTTCCGTATGCGGTTGCAGTGGAGCTGCATTGAGGCTTTGCAGAGGTCTAGCCCTCTCTTTGTCCAGAGAGCAGTCTCCTTTGACACGTAATACAACCCCTCTGGCAGAGACTCGCAGTGCAGGTGGCCCCTAAAAGAGACTTCTTATTGGCTAGATTTTCAAACTGGCACAACTCCATTGTTCCTGCTTTTTCTCTGGCCCGTGAGAAAAGTCCTGAGGTCAGCATGAGACTGCAAATGCGTGTTTGTCTGCCCCCATAGCAACCAGATGTGAGGCGTGGTGGCCATAGTAACCTTTAATCCCTTGTTCTACTCAGCAGCTGTATGCTGCTATGTGCTTGTCCTATAGCCTATGTTTTAGTTCATTAGTACTGTGTTATGTTTTGACTGTTATTGGTTGCATAAATGAACAATGAAATGATCTGACAAGAAAAATCATATTTACTGCAGGTTGTAGCAGCACTTAAAACAGATTAAACAAAAACAGTCTTAGAAAAAGTAGGGAAAAAAGTGTTTTCTAAAGTCCATGATCGTAGGTAGTTCTGTGCAGGTGAAGTGAAAGGACAGAGATGTTGAAGTCCCCTTGTAGATGTCAGAGTGGTGACAGAGTGGACAGGAAGCCGGGTGCCTAACACCTTGGACCTATGCCCTTTCTCCCAAGATAGCGCAGAACCGCAAAGTTATAGGTGCTTGACACGGTATAGGTCAGCTACAGAAAGACAAGGAAAAAGGAGGAGATGAAAAGACCCACAAAATCCTGGATATCGACAAACATAAAAACAAAACACGACTGTGCTAATAGTTTTAGCTTGATATAGCAGCTTCTGTAATGGAGCATGAAAGTATAATGGCTGCATGGCTGGCTGGAACGCCACCAGACATTACAGCATTATTATGCTGCCTGTGTCAGCTGACAAAGAGGAACAGAGAGCAATAGTACAAGAGTCATCAGTCATGGAGGCCTGAAATGCCTCACTGCCTACACTTTGACCGGCACTATGTCACATGAGCAACAAAATGGTCGTTGTACCCCGAACCGGCCCTCAGCATCCACACTCACCAGAGCCAAGAGAGTGATGCCTGCACCAGCGAAGGCAGCAACATACAGGTTATAGGTCATCTGATACTGATAGGAGAAGATCAGAATGATTATTTCCACTTCCTGTCAGGCCAGTGATAAAATGCATCAGGCACCAGAGTCTAAGTTCTTACCTCTCTGGTTTTGCAAATATTGGACAGGGTCATACCACAAGCTTTTCCTGGTACTGCATTCCATGGCAAGAGCCCTGAGGGAAAAATAACTCACTTTAGCTCTAATCGAATTTCATGAATACAAGCTTAACTTTTAATGTGTTATTGTACTGTTCTCATTGTCAAATAAACTTAAAAATTTCATAACTTTTTTGAAAATAACATTTTGACAAACAGCTGGATATTATTTTAGTAATTTCTTTTAGCTCCAGACTAGTGTACAGTTGATGAGACGGGACCCTCTTAAGACAAACCAGGAGGGACTGATGATAAAAAAGATATGGTAAAGACAATCAGTGCTGCTTTTTATCATAACAAAGCCACAAACCACTCAGTGCAGCATTGTGTTGTAAATTTGTTTTTAGCTAGGGCTCTAAAACAATGAAAGTGTTGGCCTGTGAGCACTTTAGAGAGCCATTTAGGATCCCTAGAGCATGAATAAATGTTTGCACATGATTTTTGCATCTCAGTTGCTAAATAAGATGGGATGATCCTTGGAAATGCTGCACAAACAAATGTAGCATACATAATACTGTAGACTCATACCATGTCATCATCAAAAATCTTTATGACTTTGGTTATTTGCAAGGTAACCACACACACAAAAAAAAAAAGTAGGCTGATGCTGTTTAGCACAAACAATGAGAAGAGTTGGCCAAGCACGTCATCAGAAACATGTCAAAACAAAAACTGCAGGGAACAACATTTCCAGAAATAACAAAAACTGAAGCTATCAACATGGATTCAGAAACAAGTGTTTGTGGTCCATTTATATACATATGTTTGAAGTACTAATTTGCATCTGGGAATGGGATCGAACAGAATTTAACTCAGCTCCAGTTCCAAGCCAAAACCCATGGATACTTGCAAACAAGCTCTGTGAATAGGCTAGCTACTATTAGCAATACAAGATAATGACTAATGAAGAAACAGAGCAATAGTATTTCTCAGCATTTTGTACTTCTAAATGGTCCAACAATGTCTTCATGAATGTAGAGTATCTTAGCTATAGTTAAGTTTTGGCAGACAAAAGACTACTGAATTTTGAGATTGGGGATGATGAGAAACCTGGAAATTTTACACCTTGAATTTCAGCTTTATGCAAGTTCTCCACCTTTTCTTGCTTAGAAATTTTGACTTCTGAAATTAAAAGCAATGGCAAAGGATATATTTTTTTCCCCATTTGTTTTTAATCATAATAATATCTAACCCTGACATGTTATTGAAAAAACTAATCTACCGGTGTGTTTCCAAAGTAGGACTATACCATCCACTGAACATTGCTAATCTATCAGTATTTAAAGGATCATGCTCTCAAACAATGGCCTAATAAGACCCTGATCGAATGTTGGCTTGCACAAGGCCCGGTTCAGTGGTATTTTCATTTGGTGGTTGGTGACAGACAGACTAATGAAAAAAAAAAAAAAAAATCTGTAAATTCAGTTTCAGTAAAAGTTTCTGAAACATTGAGATGGTACCGTATTGCCGTGCATCAACGCAGAGCTGGTTTATACTCGCAGGGGTCTCAGTCAGAACATCAATGGTGCTGCAAGTTGCATCCATGTTGTAGAAGAAGTAGACTGGCAAGGCGGAGAAGGCAAACACCAGCAGCCACAGCACAGCAAGAACATATGTCATCACTATGAACTGTAGAGGGACATCATACATTAAGAAGTAGTTCACAAAATAATGTGTAATGGTTATTATGACTCTACTAAAATATTCCCATGAGCCTAAAGATTTTTAACACCCACAGTAGGTCATTTGTGTATTCCTAACCAATCACCCCGTTCCCTTTTACTAGTCCCACTCAGGGCCGGCTCACCGAGGAGCTGAGGCAGCGACCACACATGGTGCTCCTGAACTCTCCAAAGGTTTGCTTGGCAGCACTTGTGGTGTAGAAACCCTCAGCCAGGAGAGCAATGCAGTAGAGGAAGAAAAAGGAGGCCAAACCATAGATGACATACTGGAAATACTGAATACTGAAAGAAAAAAAAAAGGACAGACAATGAGAAGGGCTATGTAAAATCTATACAGCAAAAACTAGAGAATTTATCTTATGAGAAATAGCTTACATATAGGCTAGAGTGATGTAGTCCTGAAGGTTCCGGGCAAAATACGTTTCGATGAGTCTCTCCGTTTCTGTGAGCGCCTGGTGACCGCAACCGCAGAACAGGGCAATGCCGGAGAAGCAGAGCAGCGTGGCGACAAGGGAGCAATATGGCACCCCGCCCAAACAGCGCATGCAGCAGTCATAGCAACCTATTAGTTAAGAAGACAAGCCCATTTAATCAGTATACATTAACAGGTTTTTAAGAGACTGTTTTTACAACAGCAACAAAAAAAGTGAACAAAACTGAACTGGGAGTAAAATGATTAGAGATGGATGTCACACAATCACAGTTCTAGTTGCTACCTTATTAGGTACCTTCCTTCAGTCTTATCAACTACAGCTATTATTTACCAAACTAAAGTCGGCAAGCAACAAACAGCATACCTGTTAAACCATTGAGGGAAAGCCACAATGCAAAAGTCCCCTGTGCCATCTACTGACTTCCACAACTTGTGAATTATTTTTTGCATTTATATAGTCTGAAGAAAACTAAAGCAAAAGAACTTGTCAATTAGCTGCTGCTGTCCACATTGTAATATAACATATTTACAGAGAAAGATTATTTTAAATCAGAAATATTACCTCACAACCGTAGAATTCCATAAACTTAGACAACTTAACTATTCTAAAAATATTGCTAGAATCTAATCTTTTAACATGAATATGGTTTAATATCTTTGGTTTAAAATAATGATTACATTATGAATGTATGAATGTTATTTTTACATTTTTGAGTAAATTCTTATGGTATTGTGATATTTCTCACTTCAGGTTTTGGGTTTTGGTATAGTGAGAATCTCATACCAGCTCGTGTCACGTGACAAACAATATTCCAAACACCAATGGTTACTTTTTAGTGAACATTTGTACACAACGCTTTGACTTTGATTAAGTTGCAGCATAAGTTCAGTAACAGTGAATGTGGCATCCCCTTATATGCCGCTCAGATGGCAGCCAAGGGCCAAAGATACAAGGGGAATCCAGCTGCTTGGACCCCATCACACACCCTGACTCCATTCACAATCCTGCAATGAAGAGTGTGAGAAAAGGAGGAGGACAAGGGACTGGAAACACAGCAAGGCAGGGATGGAGAGAGGCTGCTTTTGTGACTGCGGAGACAACAGTCTTTGTCCCACAGCATTGTGGGGGCACAAGGGCCACCAATGTCAAGCAAACAAAGGCCAGAGGCACCTCTTTGCTTTAAACACACACATCCACACACTCAGACTTCCTTCTGAGAAAACACAGAAAGGTTGGGGGCTGGGAGGAAATGATAGAAACTGGGGTGTTGCCAGGGCTGGAGGAGGATGGAAATCTGAACAAACAATGCAAGTTTTGTACATGTGTGGCTTTGCACACAGATGGGCACAATGGGAGCAGGCAGACTGTGGTTGGTACCATTACAGTAAACACAGATGGAAGAAGGGGCAAAGAGATAGCTCTTTAATTGAATACATTTACACTGGCTTTGCTGACTGAGGGTGAGAGATCTAGGCCTGCAAACGGCGACCTCTTTCATTCAGACATAATAAAATGGAGCAAAAATGTATCGCATCGCGTCAAGATGTGCAAGGAATATCATCTGTAAAGTCCCGTGTAAATCACGCAGAAGTTCAAACTTCACTGCGCAACTCAACCCACGTGCGCTCAGTCGCACTTTCCTTTCAATTAACCAATTAAGAGAGGAGGAGCGGGCAGTGATTTGACTCGCCTCAGACTGTGGATCTGGATGAAAACATTGGACCCAAAAACTATACGCATTTATCGTTCGATAATATAAAGCTGTGGCCAGTTCTCCATACTAGAAATTGAGAGAGATTGCAATCGAAAGTAGATGCGACAAGGCTCCCCTTAAAGTGGCCCTGCCATCTCAAGCATGAAATAAATCTCATAATATCAGCGGCGCATCAGGCTGCGATAGCTGCCCTCCAAACTGACAGAAAAGACCTTAATAACTTCTGACGCTCCCTCACGTCTACGTGTGATCACATGCAGTCAAACTGATATTTGATTTAAAATAAAACTGAATCCGCTAAGAAAAGGAAGAGTCCGCTGGGTCGGAAGTTTCTTACCCATGTCTTGAAGGAAGCGTTCAGGACTTGTTGACTGTGCCGCAGCTGGTCCGCTGATGATGTGCGTCTCTCTCTCGCCCTCGGCCCCCGTATATCAATCTCTCAACTCGCCTTCTGTCCCCCCTCGCCACCCCCAAACAATGGACAGAGCCGACGATGACTGCAAGTGCAATCTTAAAGAAACAACGTCGCTTTTCAATGAACTTCAGGGCGAGGGATAATGAAGAGGTCAGGGCTCTTATACTTGCAGATATCAAGTAAGGTCATTGTTGATGCTGATTTGCATGTACGGAGCAACGCGCATCTTATGCAAATCCCGGAGTGGGCGGGGGTTTTGTTCCCAAGGAAAATATTTGATTCCCCACACAATTAGTCATCAAAATTCGGGGGGTAATTACAAAATGCTGGCCAAGATCATTTACAATACCTTGACTTTCAAAGACAAAATTTTATGAAGTTAAGCTGATTATTCTTGGACCTTTTGTACCATGTTTTTTTCTTTCCACTCAACTTTCCATCAGTATGCTTGGATTCAGCTCTTTGTACATCTTCTAAAGGAACAACCTTCTTCTTATCTTTCCTGCTTAAAAATGATCAGGGCCATGACATTACATTTGGGCATGAAAAAAAAAAAGTCTTATTTAGTGTTCTTTTTTTCAGAAACTGGATTTTGAGTTTTTCTTATCTGTAAGGCCTAACAAGCAACATTCACAAAACAAACTCTTGAAATAACAATGTATATTGTATGAGGTTCACGTTCTGAATCAAGTTATTTAAATAAATGAGCTTTTTTTTTATGGCATATCTACTTACCAAAATGCCCTTGTACTCCAGGTCAGTTCTGTTCTAATGATAAATGAATCACAAACAACCATCACAAGATCTGGGTGCTGCAAATCATGTAAATAGTGAATGACACTCTGCCCAGTCATTTCTAAAGCATAATTTATTGAGAAAGAAAAAAATAAAGAAGAAGCATTCAGACAATACAGGTTGACTTAAAATTACAGAAAATAACACAGTATTTATTCACGTAAATAAGATGGTCATGGTTTTGCTGAGTATGTATTCTTGGTAAATGAAACATGAAATAAAACGTTCCTGAGGAAAGTCAGGTGAAGCTCTCCAGACTGAGTAAAACTGTCAGATCCTATCATAACACCATCTATGAAATACAGTCTTAAACATAAAAACTGCGTAAGATATTACTGCTGGTGAGCTGGATTTGTGTTTTGTTATTGCCATCCTAAATGTTCTGTTATGTTCTGGAATGTTCACAAACAGGAAATATGGATAACCGAAAGCTACATGTTGGGACAATTGAGACGCAATGAGGGGTGGCCTCATTGATCTTGAATAAAACAGCAAAGCAATCACAAACAAACAAAAATAACTAGAATTTTATTCACGCAAGAGTTGTATGACATGATCACAAAATCAGTTTACAACTAAAATGCAGTTTACAACTTATCCACAGGGCATTTGAGTCAACTGCTCCTCATAGCCTGCAATTAAATGTTCGTCTGGAAAAGATAAACTGAAAGGTGAGTGAAGGAAGATTGAGCATGGAGCAGAGCAGGGCAGCAGGGACACATCACTGTTCTCAGGCAACATGACAGCCACGACGTTAGAGGCTGATTTTCTGATTCATTCTCTCCTTGTCGGTCAAATTTCACAAAGGAGAACAAGAATTGGCGTCATCTGCATCCACTAGATGGCAGACTTTCACCTGCCAACTGCATTTTTTAAAGCTGCATTTTTAGCTTCATATAACAAAATACATAGATATATTTTTAGGTAAATATTTTTTCTTAAATCATATACAATTGAATTATGTAAAAACACTTTGTAAGCAAATATGTACATATCTTTATAAAACAACAACAACAAAACTGTATCTTGTAATCCAATGTATTCCTTAATTTCTCTTGTAAAAAGGCTATTTTAATTCAATTCTTAATTTGGTTTTGGAGCACCTTATTTGATCCCAGTTAATGTAGTTATCCCCACAGTGTGGGCCTTATTAGATTGTTTATTTTTGAAGCACTAGCCCAGACATCCTCAGAGACACAGCTCATGTTATACAAGCCTTGTTCTGCACTAACCAGGTTGTTGTACATTGTGTTTTACAGGCTCCGTCTCCTTGCTTTCCTCCCTTCCACCTCACACAGGCCTACACTCAACAATGCACTACACTGTACAGATTTTAAAAAGTTAAAACAGCTTCCCCTCCCTCTTTGTGCAGCTGTTTGCTCCCAGATTTCCACACACATCGTACCCTGGCTCATTCATATTTAATGCAGCACTTAACCTGCTTTAGATCTAATTTGTTCCTCCAAATCTATTCGAATGTGACGCCAGCTGCTGTTTGTAAATACGTCTTTGAGTAGAGTGTGACTTCCCTCTGACAGTCAGGTATTAAAACAGCACACCTGGTGGGGAGCTTGGCTGCAGTACGGTGAGTTTTCTGCCTTTTGGGTGCGATCCAACCGTGTGGGTAAGAACTGACGTTATCAGATAACAACTGCAAGGTGGAGACTTGAGATGTTTGTGTGCCTCTTCACTCCTGGAGCTAGTCAAGGGTTACTCCATTATACACTTTCATCACTTCACCTCTGAAGGAACATTAAACCCTTCTGCAGATCCTAAAGTGTCTAAATACTTTAGATTCCCATCACTCAAAGTCAGGAAGCTGAGATAGTACGAAGGTACTTGTGTACCTTCATTGCACAAGTACTTGTGCAACGAAGGTACTTGTTGCACAAGTACCTTCGTTTTTATGATTTCTTGGGAAACTTTTGACGTGATAAAGCTACATTATATCTCACTGGCTGTGATACGTGTTATCACTGGGTGGCTTTGCCTGGTACATCATCCATGACTAGTTTTGTCTATAATGTTAAGAGTTTTCAAGGAAAAGTGCTCCTCTTATCAGTTCTTTCTCTGGTCACAGTGTGCAGAGTCTTTATCAGAACCTTGCTGGACTATTCTTCTACTTCTGAATATAGAGTAATTGCAGAAGCATGTCAGGATTTTTTTTTGAACTGCATAAAGCCCAAGACAAATACTCTCAAAATGTTTAATTCCCTGGCTGTTTTCATCCTTGAAACTGTGAGTGAGATTACTCGCCGCTTGCTTCGAGCTGCTATTCATCAGAATAATATTTGTCTTTGATTCTGAGTGGAATCTCATTCTCTTCTGTATGCCCCATCTTTTTCTTTGGTGGATATTTTCTGTGTTTCAGATACAAACAAACCGTTGCAAAAAACAAAACCATGACTACTACCGCCATGCAGAGCACAAGATAAAAGTATATCGCTTGAACTGATCTGGCAGTCTCCACCTCACAGACGGGAGACATAGAAGCACTTTCAACCCAATCTGATCTCCCAGTCCATGTAGGTGCCCTATCTAGATGACACTGATCTGTGCTCTTATTAACCAACAAGTTAATCCAGACAGTGGTGTAAAGTGGAGTTGGTTTCCCATTGTCTCTTACTATAATGAACAGATTATGCATTCCCATATCTTCCTGGAAAAGCTCTTGTATTAAGGTAATGTTCCCTGATTTTGAGTCTACCTGGAAGGGGGTGTTTTGCTGAACTGACTTTGGTGCAACAACAGAATATGTGATTTCTGAGTTTACACCAGAGTCTTCATCGATGGCGTAGACCTTTGTTACATTTGTACCCACTGGAGTACCTGGAAAGACTACCGAACATGAATAATTGCTGCTGGGAAGGATCACTTTTGGGTTGTTGTCGTTAATGTCCTCTATAAAGATAGTCACCCTGGCACTGGAGGTTAATGCCACTGGATGGCCATTGTCGCTGACTTTCAGGTAAAGTTCATGATGATCTGTCATCTCCCGGTCCAAGTTGTTGGTGGTGTGCAGCATCCTTTGTATGCTGTCCACAACAAAAGATGTGTTACCTTGTACAATTTGCAATTCTATTTTCCCATTCTCTCCTTCATCTGGATCTTCCACTTCTATCATCCCCACCTGAGCAAACGGTGGTGCATTCTCAGGGATGAAAAAGATGAAGTGAGGAGTAGAGAAAACAGGTGCATTGTCATTCTGGTCCAGAACACGAATAATTACAGAGGCCTGGGACTCCAGGGGAGGAACCCCACTATCTCGAGCAAACACAGTGAGTTTATGCACACTTTTCTGTTCTCTGTCCAGAGGAACCAATGCAGATAGGTGACCTGTCACTGAGTCAACTTTAAAGATGGCAGAAGTGTGTTTATCTAACCTGTATGTCACCCTGCCGTTGAGTCCACTGTCTGCATCAGTAGCTGATACCTGCAGCAGTGTTAATGCAGGCTCGTTGTTTTCCTCCACTTCCAGCTGGTAGTCAGTCTGGGAGAAATGTGGGGCATTATCATTGACATCCTCCACCATCACCCTGATCTCTCGCTGAGGCGGAGCGATCACAGACCTTTCAGATGAACTCCCTTGCACTACCACAGAAATGTGATATTCACTTTTCATCTCATAGTCTAGGGGCTTTGATGTGGAAAGCAGATATTTGCCACTCTGTGGGCTCAAAAAGAAAGGCACGTCACCCTCAATGGCAAGAGATGAGTCTTTAAAACTGCTGTCACCCTCAAGCTCTAAAACAGCTAAGGGAGTGGGGGGTTGGCTCTCTGGTATCACGACAGTCTGGTTGTGATGCTTAGCTATGAACCCGATCTTGATTGTTAGACCTTGGGTAGCCTTGGGGAGGAGGGATATTGTTACCTGAGTCTCTGCTGGTGGGCAGTGAAGGCCGCTGGCTAACACTTTTAACACCAGCTCCTCAGAGCTGTCTATTTCAAGGTCTTGTGTTAGCCTGATGTGACCACTGTGACCGCTGAGGATTAAGAGTTTCTTAGCCTTTTCAGAGACCTTAGGACTGAGAGAATAAACAATGGCAGCATTTGGGCCTAAATCTGGGTCTGCAGCAACTACCTGAGTAACAACTGTGTCCTTCTTGGAGTCTCCTGAGATTGTGGCACTGAGTGGGCTATTAGGACTAAAGCTTGGACAGTTGTCATTAACATCTGTCACTGTGACAAATATAGGTACTGATACACTCAGAGGCTGTTCGCCACAGTCAGTAGCCACCAGCTGCATTTGATACAGGTCCAGAGTCTCTCTGTCCAGAGCCTTTTGTACGATCAGCTTGATTAGTGGTCCTTCTTCTTCAACCTTTAAAGAAAAAACTCCTCCAGAACCTTTGAGTTCGTATTTTAGCTGTCCGTTTGGTCCACTATCTCTGTCCCGAGCCTGGTCATCCAGCATGAGACTGGTCCCTTCAGGTACATCCTCAGAAATATCCAGGCATATTTTGCTATTTTCAAAATATGGTGCATTGTCATTGATGTCCTCTATGATCACAGAAAACTGCTCTAGCTCCCTCGAGGGCCCAACAATCACAGATTGCAAAATTATGCATTCATCATCTTTTGTCTCCTCAGAGCAGAGGTGCTCACGGTCCATCTTTTTCTCAGTAATGTAGAAATTCCCAGTGCTTTTGTTCATCCACAGGTAATCCTCGGTCAGGAGCTGGTAAGGAGGTGCAAAGTGTTTACTTAATGATCCAACCAGAGTATGAGGCTCCAGTTCCTCCTTGATAGAGAACTGGATGGAGCCACAAATAATCTGCTTGGTATGAAGCATGATCAGCAACTTCTGAGTGAAAGAAAAAGAAAACAAGTGTCATTTGTTTATATTTCTCTCCCTAATTTCCTTTCCTTGAACCTGGAAACATTCCAAGAGTTATTTACTCAGGTGGTAACGATAGCTTTACATCTTCATGGGTGAATAAGCTCTTGAACAACACACCGAAAAGCAGAATGATGTCATTGTTTAGTTTACTCTAATCAATTATCCTCACAAGCAAAAGACATAAAAGCATAGAGCAAATGCCAAAGTTTGATTTGATATAAAGTAATTGGAGTAATTACATAACTACTTTAAAAAATCCATACTCTGAAGACTTTCCTGCTTAATCCACACAAAATCAAGAGATTCTAGTATGTTTCCTTTTTTAAGAATAAGATTCAATATGCCTGCCACACAGAAACACTGAGGCAGTAATAAGAACTCAGCAGAACTCATAATCTTTGGTTTACTGACCTGCAGAAGTCCAGCCCAGTTCATACTGGCAGGAGTCCCATGGCCCATTGCCCTTGCACATGCTACCTAAGTCGCCCGGTAGCAAGTGATCACCGAGCACAGTGGCAGCAATCTAAACCTGCACAGCTGAAGGCATAATTTGTTGACGCTCCTCCTACAACACACTCCCTGTCTGTCCGGCTAACTGACAGATCAAATGCAGAGACATAACAGGTTTACCTGCATGAACTGGAATAGTTTTTTTTTCACTGCAGAGCGATGGTTCTGTACAAACACTGCTTAACTACACTGAAATTATGAACTTTTAAATAATAAATGTAGTAGTTTCTGTCCCCCACTTGCCTTTCTGTCTCACAGTAAACACTTAATAAGGCTTTAACAGCCTTTAATGATTTTTTTCTCCACTTTTTCTGTCTGAGTCTGCTTCTGGCTGAGGCTAATTCTTAATCTTGATTTTAAACTCTTTATACATCTGAAAATGACTGGTAATGTTTATACTGCAACATGTATTGATAAGCAATTGTGGAAAAAGTATATTTTTAAGATAAATGTGGCAATAATGTTGTTCTCTTTCTTTCTCTCTTCCTATGTATATTTATACAACTAAATTGACCTAATACTATATCAGGATGTTAGTTTGGAAAAACTAAGAGATAAACAACTGAGGACTAATTTCGCTGTGGTCTAATGTGAGCTTAAATGATTTAATCTTTTCCACAACTGGAAAATATGAGGGGTAATGAAATAGCATAATACTGCCCTCAGACTTACTTTGTAAGGCTAGGGGGGCCTCTGTTGACAGAGCAGGGTACTACAGCAGACTGAGACAACTTTAGATATTTGTTAAAATTCACAGTAGTAAGTTTTTTCTTTTTCTTCTTCATTAACTCGGTCACAAAAACAAAATCTATATTTTAAAATTGATGCGACCGATACTCAGGGATTACTCTGCGTTAAGTTGATCTCGTAATTAACAGACGAACTTATTAAGTTTTCAGTGCACGTGCAGCTCTAATATTTCTCTTCCACAATAAAAGCATGTCCGGTATGTCTGTCTGTTACGTAACGGATTCTTCCTGTCGTTGTCATGCAACTTTCCGCCCACTTTTCCACTTACAGTAAAGTTCTGACTTTTCCCCCCTGCTACTTATTGGTTCGTCACGTCCTCTAAATGCTGGGCGCCAGTAGAGGGCTGTGAAATAAAACTACATTTCAGAGAGACGCAGCTGCTGGTGGCGAACTTCTTTTTTATCATGTCCTCAGATATTACAGGCGGTGAGTCCAATTATACTTTAAAACAATAAATTTAATTGGTAAAAAAAAAGAAGGAAAAATTGTTTTGTAATTTGTGTTTTAACAATCTCCAAATTTTTATTTATGAACTATGAATTAAAATCTTTATTGAAGACATGAAGTGTTCAAGTCTTTCAGTGTGATTGTTAAGGCTTCCAGATGTTTTGTCTCCATCTCTTTCTTTTACTGTGATCTATTGGTAAAAAAAAATAAAAAAATGCAGTTAGCGTCACAGTCAATGAATTTAATATTAAATTAATGGGAATGACAAAACATATTAATGCCATAAAAGTTAGAAGATAAAGGGAACAGCTCTTTCAAATAGATATCTGTAGTGTATTAATTGTTGATGCTGTTTGTTCTGTCATTATACCTCTGTGTAATTGACTTAGAAATAATGTTTGCATACTTCATGATAGTCAGGAATCTTTTTTCATGTAATTTGAATCATTCGCAGAAAAGTTTGTTTTGGGAACTTACGTAAAGAAGAGATAAATATTTCAGTGTCCCTCAGACGGCTGGGATCCTTTTTGCATTAGTGTACAACCAAGCCAAAGACATTTTTGTTTAAGCTTAATTTTGGACTTGGAGTATATTTGCACATTGTTTATTTTAAACTAATTTAAACTTTCTAAAATTCAGCTCAGAATCTTATTTTTTCTCCTTGAGTCACTGTGTCAGCTTTGCTGCTCCCAGTCAGTCTTGCAGTTTCCTTTCTGCAGAGTCTGGGATTGCTTTCCAACTGCTGTCAAATTTTCCACAGACTTGGAGCTGGAGCTGGGCGACGTGCTGCAGGAGTTCCAGGATGTTGTGGAGGAGCTGAAGGCCCCCTCCGAAAGCAAACATCATTCTTACCAGCGCGTCCTGCACGAGGCCAAGAGCCGCATCGAAGACAATGGGGTGGAAGACTCTGATTACAGTAAGTTAAAAAAAAAAATAAAAAATTGTCCTGGCACTAATTTTACTAACACAATTTCATTAAATTCAGGAAAAGCTATATGAGAGAATATGCAGAATGTGTGGAACATGAAGGATATTTCTGTACAACATTTGCTGTTATATAACAGTCTGTTGTCTCTGGGGGTATCACTTGGTGATCTTTAATAGCCCAAACAACTACGGCTTGACACGTCTAATTTGCATGAAATTATTGGTACAAGAGGAGACATACCCTGCGCTCTTCTAGAAAAGTGGCTGTTTGCCTAATGACAAACTGGAATGAACTCCAATTATGGATAGCGCATCTTCTGTAATCGTTCTTTTTCCTTTCTATTGTTGCTCATTTGTCGGCGGTTATGAGATGAAAGAGGAGATGTTTTCCTCTGCTCCCATGCGTCGTCATTATTGAAAGTGTGCTGGCCCCGGTAACGTTTGAAAAGACGCGCTTGCTTTCAAGTGTTCCAGCTGACACATGGGAGTCACTCACAAACAGGCATTTACCTTCACTTTTGAACATGCTATTATCATTAAGTGTAACTCCTGCATTGTCATTGCTACTGATCGTTTGCATGGAATGCCCTTGGTGCTTATTATCTCTTCTCTATTCTTCCGTCCTCGTCTCTCCCTCCCAGGCAGTGGAGCATCTATGGGAAACAGTTTGAATACGAGCGAGGAGGAGCTCCACCATGCAGGCACGACGCTGGCGCTGAAAGGTACTGCAAGTCTCCTATCGTCCCATCTCCATTCAGATTCAGCCATTGTTCTCACGGTGATCACTATCACTTTTGCTTCTGATCACTGTAACAAGAACAACGCATGCTCCTCACATTAGGCTCTGAGCTGTTTTGTTTTGAAACAACAAAGCCCCCCCTGCTGTGACTGTGGCTCCTCAGCACCATACTTTGAAACTCTCCTGCAGGGAGTCTGTCTCAGGTGTTTGTGTGAGTGTAAATGAACTACTCCCTATGTATTCCATTGCATTTACACTCACGTGGTGATGAATTTAAATTGATTAAAAAAAAACAAAAAACTTACACACACACAAAGCTGGCCAAGAGGGTATAGTTTGCTCATCTTCATGGTTTTATACACTCTACCTGAGTCCTGAGGGGATCTACCAAGCTGTTGAGGCTTTGAGACACTGGGAAGTGGCAGTTCATGCATGATCGGTGCCCTGGGCAAGCCCCTCCCTCTGCTGGTCCCCACAGAACCGAACAATCACCCACTCCCACATCAAACACTGTTTTACCTGAATTATGTTAGATAGATAGATAGATAGATAGATAGATAGATAGATAGATAGATAGATAGATAGATAGATAGATGTATATGTTGGATTTTCAGCTAAAGATTGTAAAATACAAGTCAAACAGTCTTACATCATCAAACTCCCCCTTTAACACCAGCTTCAGTGTCATCTGCCACCATGGTAATATTTACTTGTAGTGCACACATGTGCACATTGCTGAAGATAAGTTTTGCTAATTGTGCTTCATATCTTTACCCCCAGGCCTTGCTGCCCTGGGCAAAAGGTCTTAATGTCCATAAAAAGTAACATATGCACTTATGATCACCTCAATTTGCACAAAATAAGAAGAGAATATTTTTGCTTAGATTCATGTTTCACTTTGGGCGCGTTGGGCCAAAGGAAATACCGTAAATCTGACATATTTCCTGACAGAAATGTTCCACTGCTGCCTTTTTCCTCAGTAGTCCCTTGAATTTTTCTTTTTCTTTCTGTCTTCAGCCAAGCTGGGAGACACAGACGAGCTTGAGAGCTTTATCAACATGTTGGACCAGGAACTCGCGGGTATGTGTTTTACTCAATCTTGTCTCTTTGCTTTTTACGTTTAAGCTGACAAACCAGCAGGCTGCTGTGTGCTGTGAAGGTGAAGCCACTGACCAGGTTGCATGTTTTGCTACACATTGAAAGAAGGAGTGCTCAGCAGTAGCCAGCTTGGTTCCCTTCGTCTGTTATCCCCCCCCTTCTGTTTATCTCTGAGCACTTTTTACATTTAAATGCCATGTCTGGGGACTGAGGTAGACTATCTGCGTGTGCTTTTGTGTTAATGGCATACTTGACTACATAAGCATCATGATCCTCCTATCAGCTCTAAAGGAATAGTGCATTAGGGGCCCATGAGTGTGTATATTGCCCCTTGCAAGCACACGAACAACAAAGAACAAAAACATACATCTGCTGCTGCCGATGATCTCGACACGGAGAAAATTAATGTTGCAAATTAATCGCAACTCCTGCTGTATCTTCACAAGCCTAACCTATTAGTCAGTGAATGTTTGTGGCTGTGCATTGATGTATGCCTGTATGCTACTCTTTCTATAAACTGTGCGTTGTTGTCTTTCCCCACTCTACAGATATGTGAACAGAGATAAGGGAAGGGCGAGGCACCAAGAAGAAAGTGAGATCCACGCCAGAGCAGATCTGATGGAGCGAACGCTTCTCTCTCGCCTCTTCAGGGACAGGGGAGGGGAAAAAGGTTGCCTTCAGAAATTAAAAGGGCACTCGCTTCAATTTTGAAATGCAAGAGCACCCTCAGACACCCCCCGGCAATCCCGCGTCCAGCCAGCACCGCCACGTCCCTGCAGCATCAGGTCCAAGATGTGTGACATATTCCCCCAAAATAGACAAAGCTTCCATCTGTCTGACATGAAAAATGCTGCCCAGAGTATAGAGAGAATGTTAAAATTCTCATAAGTGCTATGCCAGTAAAAGGCCTTAAATCTTCATTTCCATTTATTTTTAAAAAGCCTGAGCTTTCTCTGGTTTAAAATTACAGATTGCACTTTAGCTTAAAAGCCTATTTGAAATCCAGTGAGTTCAGATCTGCTGTGTGTCAGGCTATACTTGTGTGTCAACATTGAAAGTGTACAGTTTTTGTGAATATCCTTTTTTTTTTTTTTACATATATATTATTGTAACATAAATGTGCTTATAAATAAAGCTACATTTTGATGGAACTTTTTTTGTGACATCTATTTTCTGATTTGAAGCCACGAGCTGAGAAAATAGTCAGTAAAGTTATATGTCATTAAGTTCTTGCCTTTCAGACAAGCGAAATGATGGTTGCTGGTGTCAATACGTTTCCTCCCCTCACCCCATACCTTCATGTTTGCTTTTCTGGTTTCCTGTAACCTTGTTCTGATTGTGCTGCGAGTTTCACTTCTGCTGTAACTCCGGAAAACCACAAGTGTAGCTCAGACAGTCTACATTTTTATGAGGAGAGCATGCATTGTGAGAAACTATGCTAGTTTTAAATAGCTTTCTGTAATTTGATGTGAGAACATTTTCTTCAATGCCTTTGTGCTGGTGCACTTACTTGTTTCAAACCATTTAACAAAATATATCCTACACAAATAGCGTGAATAAATGCAAAGAGAAGTTTTCAGATAGCTTAACAAATAATAATAAAAAAAATCTTCACTTTGACACTGCCAAGGACTTTTTGTTTCTTAATTCTCAATCAGTCCTTTGTGGGTTTTCTTGTATTTTTGTTGTTGTTGCTTTACAGCTTTACCCTCCATTAATTAATCTAATATATGGTGGATTATATTTTAGTGAACATCCCGCTGCCTCTATGTTTCAAAGTTGGTATGATTTCCGTGAATGTCATTTATGGCTTATTTATCGATTCAATTTTAGTTTTAGACTCAGCTGTCCAATGAGAAGGAATCTGGAAGTCTTTGTATTCTTTGTGGTAAACTTCAGTCTGACTTCCTGCTTTTTCTTATAGAGCAATGGTTTTCTAGTTGCAAGTCCTCAATAAAAGGAATGTTTTTGCAGTTTCTCTCTGACTGTACAGGCAGCACTTTCATATCTACAGTAGCCAGTTCCTGCTGGAGGCCCTGTGATGACATTTTAGGGTTTTTAGATACTTGTGTTACCTTGAAGTCAGTTTTCAGGGTGAAACTGCTTGGATGGCCGGACTGGTGCATGATGGTAGTTGTTTTGAGTGCCCTCTGAATATGTGCTGCAGCTTCAAATTCTTTGAAAACGTCTTCGAAATACTTACCAGAATTACAAACTGATGCAATCTTCTTTCTGAAGGCTTCTGGTGGCTAAATGTTTAAAAGTTTAAACAAGGCCAAACCAATTTACAAGTGCTGTTCTAATGACAAATACCAGATGTGACACATTTTACGTGGCAATAGATGGTGATGGATCCCAATTTCTTTCTAACCAGAAATTACTATTTCAATAAATTTTTACCGAAACAATAACAAAAAAAAAATTCTGCATTGTTAAAAACCACATTAAATATCCAGCTGACAAAATATGCTTGGAGAAAGGGAACATCTCTGCCTACAGTCACACCTGAAAGTGTGGCTCAACAAGAGACCGTGGTTGTGGCTGTGTTTATATTCTGCTGTCATTTCACTTAAGCATACCACGGGCACAGAGAGTGACATCTGCGTGCAGGTGTTTCCTGCAGTTGTCAAAGAAACCCAAAGGAGTGCAATGGATGCTGCGGTAGTAAAGTGTGATTTTTCACTCGTTACTTGGAATCTCATAATGTAGGATATCCGCGGAGCATTCCAGTTGTTGGAGGCAAAATTATTTTTAGCCTGTTGAGGGATTGCCACATCTGTTCAGAAGATGGCTGAATGAGGAACTAAGTCATTAATTTAAAATATTTGGTAAGATGTCTTGCTGTAATTACACAGAATCTGCTTTGGGGCTAATAAGAAGGAAGGGATTGGTTTTGTGTTGTTGGGAAATGACAACAGTTAATGATGACAAATGTCTTCACTTGTCATTGTTAAGCAAAAGTATTAATACCCTTGAACAATAATCTTAAAAAATTAAGGGATATGAATGCTTTCATAAAACACTAAAACCCCACACATCTGAACTGACATGATCTTAAGCACAGCTGGAGACACAGTACAATGGATAGACTGCATATGTAAACCTACTTTATGACTGAATGTCAGGGTACAAAGGAATAGCTCATAGCGTCCCATGTCTTTTTACGTCTTATTAAAGAACATTTGGTTCCCCAGATTCAGTTTTGAAATCCAGTCCTCTGTTTAGCCCCATTGACCTGGACAAAGATGGGGACAGATAGCTGCAGTAGAGCAAAAATGAGCTTCACAAAAGATGTTCCTGTAAAGGCAAAAGAGAAGAATGGGAACAGAAAGACAGCAAAAGGGAAAATGAAAGTTTTTCAGACAAAAGGGGGCACAGAGGTAGTGTGGAGTAACCTGGCTCTACTTTGTTGTCTGTTCCAGTTATTGTAAAAAGAAGAGTGACTGATTGAGGCCACAGCTGCTCAGGATTGTAACAAAGTTGGCATGATGGAACTTCCCCGACAAAAGAGTAGCACATCCTGTTTTCAGACTGACGCTGAGGAACTGCAACGATGCAGGAATGTGTTGGTGGAGTACAGGTGAAACAAAAAGACATTTGCCACTTCCCACTTTTCTTCATCTTTTAGATGTAGCTCTGAATGTTGAAGCCTAGCAAAAGTATTCGTACCCATGAACCTTTTCACATGTTTTGTTGTACTATCACTAACTCTGTATTTATACTTTACTGGATTTTATGTGGTAGACCAACACGAACTAGGGCATAAGTGTGAAGTAGAAGGAACATGATGTTTAGCTCTGGAATAATTTTTAAAAAATCTGATGGTGATGTATGCAGTTGTATTCAGCCTCCTTTATTACTGTACAGTCACACGTCATAATAAATCCTATAAACAGAAACTTAAGGCAACTTGTGCATAATTTAATCTCTGTATAAACCTACGGAGATTAAATTGTAGGCAGGGTAAACCCCTGTCCAGGGTTTACCCTGCCTATCGCCCAAAACATTCACTGG
Source organism: Brachyrhaphis roseni (assembly GCA_903066815.1). Lineage (NCBI taxonomy): Eukaryota > Metazoa > Chordata > Actinopteri > Cyprinodontiformes > Poeciliidae > Brachyrhaphis > Brachyrhaphis roseni. Next base: position 27,796 of record CAEFZY010057090.1, read on the forward strand.
AGATAGGCACCAGCACCCCTCCCGACCCCACTACGGACAAGGGCGTAAGAAAATGAATGGATGGATGAATGCATAAACCTATTCTGAGGAGGCCTCGCAGGTTTATTAGAGAATATTGCTGTCAAAACATCATATTGAAGACCAAAGAACACAGCAGACAGGTCAAAGGTAAGGCTGAGTAGATGTTTAAAGAACAGTTAGATTATTAAACCTATGCTGTGAAAGCTACACTGAAGACAACAATCTATTATTATACACCAGCCCCATTTTGTCTTTACAACAACCCTGGGCAACTGTTCACATGGCCCATATCAAAAACCACCACTGCTACAACAATATGGTTAATGGTCCAAACTGGGAGGCCAGGCAAGGAGAGGATTAATCAGTGAACCAAACAAGAGACTTACAACAGAGTAATTTTTTGGATGATTACTTTTTATTTCCTTCTGAGTAAAAAAATATTTTGAACTAGTGCTACTTTTACTCTAGCACAGTTTCTAGCTACTCTACGAACCTTTGATGATTAACAGTTTAAAACGAGCACTTCCTTTTTAAACAGATATGATACAACTGCCTTCTGTTTACTCTGCTATGTTGTTTTATAGTTTCTTAATATAGTTTTTAGTGTAATTATATCTGCACTTCTGCTTTATATGTTTTTTATCTAACTGCATTTAGCGTCACGTTGTAGTAATGTTTTCCACCAAAAGAGTCAGGAAAGCAGGTCAGCAGATGTATGGAGATACATACAGGATAAACAAGAAGAGTGGGGTGAAGGTTCACCTTCTAGCAAGCACTAAATAAAGATGTATATAAAATATTTTTTAGAACAAAGCAAATTCATCTGTCAGGAATGGCTCTGTACAATACCAGTCCCGGAGAAACATCTGTAAAAATTTTAAAATTTATTCTCCATCCAATCTAAATTGGTCCAAAATCAGTGACATTGGAGATATTGCATCCAACATTTTTTTGTTGCATGTTCATTTGCAGAAATTGCTGAAAATCATTTGCCTCTTTCTATGTTCTTCACATGTATGCTCTAATCCCAATAAAATATTTTAAAGTTGGTGGTTTTAACGCGACAAAATGTGGACATTCTTATGGCGTATGAATAGCCAGAGTAGCTCTTTGTTTGGTCCAGCTGGGACACTGCTGCAGCACTAATCCACTGCCATTTCATCGTACTTGGAAAGTAACAAGCGGCTAATTATGTTGCATGATTTTTATTAGATTGCTCTTTCATGAGATCAGATGTAATATATCAGTTTGTCTTAGGGGAACACCTCCCCACTGTTTATCCGCTCATTACTATGAAACGGGTGTTTGATTGACAGTGCGCTAAAGTGAGAGGTCAATGTGTCAGCCCATCATTGTTTAGACAGCAGACAGACTGAGTAATGAATGTTCAGAGTCCTTTAGCTGGTGAATTAAAACGAATTGTTGCTATGATGAGACAGTAAATGGTTCTGAGAGATGAAGACATAATAAATATTGCACCCTTTATAGCCCTCACCTATAGGCTCAGATAGCTTGGTAATAAATGTCACATGGACTTAGGCTCTCCAAATACAATGTGGGTGTATTTTAAGCTAAATAGGAGGATAATGAAGATGTAATTGAGTATGGCAAAAAGGAGACACTTGTTATTATCAGACAATGAGTAAATGAAGCGGCGATATGGCCTGTGCAGTGAAGCTATCATGGGTGAGATGAGAGCAGCATGCGGAGCACGTAGACTTCTGTCATCTGCTTGATGAGAGAGTCGAGCAACGCCTCTCCCCTGTGAGTTTCACAACTGGTCCAGGCTAACAACGCACTCCCGAGGAATTAGTTTGCTAAATCGTCCAACACACACACACATGCTGCCAAGACAACCCGACGCACACAAAATGAATGGTCGGACTCAGACTAGGTGTTACATAACTGCGCCTGAATCAAGGACTGAGATCACCACTTTGTTATTCCATGCGAGCTCACAAGAAGAAGAAAAAGCAGGGTAAACTGTTTACTACTGCTCATAACATAGTTACAAGGAAATGTTTGGGCCCTAATAGGGAACTATAAAAAGATAAATGAAAGCAATGTCAGAATTAGAGGGAGGATATTTAAGGACCAGTGTGGTTGCATGTTTTTCAACAATAAAACAAAGTAAAAGCTGCTACATGGAAAAAACTATCTGATTTAGCCCTTGGTGAAATATGTATGTATCCGACTGGATTCAGGAATGTCGATTTGACACAATAACTGTGGGTTACAGATTCAGTCCAGCATATTACGTGAAAGAAAATGGCACAACTCTGAACTGACAAAGAGATGGCCATCCTTATACTTACAGTAAAACATGGTGATGGCAGCATGTTGATGAGGGATGTTTTCCTCCAACAGTGAGATTTAAGACTGACATTGTATCCTAGTGTTTAGATTGTCAATGAGTTTAAACCAACATTTTGACTTTCTTTATTGATTTCAGGACTATTTTTTTTATGTCAAAGATTAAATGCTAAAGACAGCTAGCCGGCTTGTGCAAACTACTGAACAGTTAAAACTATACATTTCCCTTAAGTGGAAGCAAACTCAGTCTTTAGTGTGCATTAAAAAAATAAACAAACCCACCAAAACTACCCACTTATTATGCAACATATTTTTTCTTACCATTTTATAATTTCCTATATTATCTGAAGAGAGAGGTTCAGTAAATTCAGTAAACTCTGAAGTGGTTGTGTAGTTCAAAATGGCGGTGTGATCTGTAGGATTTCCATAGACAAAAACAGACACCAAAAAATTCTGAAATTAAATCTGAGCCTGCTCTTTACTTAGCTACAATTCCCTCTGCACCTCAGCTAGCTGTTACAGGAAGTTAGAAAATCGGTTTCAAACACCAATAACTAATTGGTTATTGCGTATAGTGTACAGTTTATGCCTTTTTAGTTGTACCATGCAACCCCTCATATAGATGATTAGTTTATCAAAGTGCAATAATTGTTGCATTTTGATGCAATAATCATCTAATATATAACTGGGATAAAGTATCCTAAACTGTAGAAATACAAGTTATTTACATTCCACCATTACACATAGATATGTATTCTGTGTAATAAAGTACAAATCAAAAAGCTGCATAGATGCCATACAGTATTATACAGCTCTTGCATAGGAGTATCTCTATATCTTTTTCAAGTTTCAGGGCAGAAAATTATGAAACTACTCACATATGTAGTGTCTGTCGCAGTGTTGATTTGTTTTTGCATGTGACATCCATGTGCAGGTGTTTCCTGCAGTTGTCAAGGAAACACACACGAAAGGGTGCAGCGAATGCTTCCCACTTATAGTGTGAATTTTCCCTCCCGACTCGAATCCAGCCGTGTAATTTTGCTGATGTATTCACTATTATTTTTAACATGCTGGAAAACAGCCATGCCTATGTTTAGAATCAGACTAAATGAGGAACAAACTACTTCAGTAATCAATTTGAAATATTTAAAGGCATGATTTTGTAAATTGCACAGACTGCTGGTTTCGGGCTAGCGAAAAACAAACAAGCTGTTTGCTCGAGGCCTCCCTTACGTTCCCCCCACAACTGTACGTTGTTTTGTATGCAGAAAGAAGAGAAAAGTCTTGGGAGATGTTCAGATAACCCTCAAACACTGTGAAACCTTTTAAAGCGATTCATGTTGTTGTAATCTGTGGTAGGAAAACAACTTTTTTGGCCATGATAGTGCGAAACAATCTCATAGTTTGCCCTTAATCTCTCAGTCTTCTAACTTCAGTCTCTGAATCTTTCCGAGTCTCACATCTTCATGAATATATTCATATGTCAGACAGAGTTATGGCAATAGTATGTAAACAGCAAGGAAAAACAATACTATTACAGACTAAATGCTACAATGACTGCAAAAACTCCTGTGGAATCCTACCTTTAACCTCCCCAATAATTATAATAACACAATTGTTGATTTGCTTTCTCTCCATGGTTTCAAGCTGATTGGGTAAAATATGGGTAATCAATATCCAGCTCACTTTCTCACAGGGAGTTGCTCAGGCTCCAGCTACCAATCATCTGTTAAAAAATATTTGCTTCAGAGAGAGGATTTTTACTCTTTCCCATTTATTTTACTAGCTTGGGGTTTTACTTGGCTAGAACGAAAACAAGAAACAACAAACAGAACAAGAAAAATAGGCATAATTTATGTCTGTAAATGTGCTTTTTTTTTTTAAGCGAAACCAAGATCTAAAATGTGAAAGAAAAACAAAAATCCTGTCTCAGACGATGAGCATGTTGATAGAAACAATAATGATACTTCATTTGCAACATACACCACCACTTCTTATCTGTGCAATTGCCAGAATGAGGATGTTGAATTCCCTGAGAAAATGAAACCTTATGATGGAATTATTTGCGATTTGTTCTATATCTCTTTTCATTGAATTGTAATTCACAACAGACATCAGAACAAACATCAGACTACATGGCGTATTGGTTACACTATTGTAAATTCCAGCTTTGTGTGCAGTTTCCTCAAGCACAGGGCTAGTCATACAAAGCTAATACAAAGTAGCATGAGGCGCTTAACCAACATTTAATTTGTGGCATTACCACAATGAAGAGTGGTTCAATACAAAATAGGAGAAATCTGGAAGTTTGATTGGCTGAGCCTAAAAGCAGTCAGAGATAACTTAGGTATCTGTAAGCAACCCAAAGTTTAATCAAAAAGAAAAGGCTGAACCTGTAGCATCAGTGTGTAACTATTTTAACACAAAAATCAAGCAATGAAGATTATTGTTAGCTTGTCAAATCCTTTGCATCCTACATTAACATTTGATACAATGTAAAATATTTAAATTTATACTGAAACTGTCAAATCAAATTCAATGTTACAGAGGACCATCAACAGACATAACCCATGAAATTTACTTCTGTTGTTTGTGTTTTCATTTGGGCTAATAATTGCACTACCATAAGATATGAGAGAAGTAGTCACAGAATAATTTCCTTGCATAACTGTAGCAGCATAAAATAACAGCAGAATAAAAAAAAAGCATGAATTTCCCAAGCAGAAAAAAATAAAAAAATCAAGTACCCATCATGACCGGTTTGGTGATCATTGTTGGTAGTTGTGGGAGACAACACAGCAAGATGTTGGTATCTGGAAACCTGGTCATTCCAGTCCACACTTCTTTATTCATAAGAGCTGCTTCCACACATTTTCCATTGCAGAATTATCCTGAAATAAGTGATGTGCTTTTACAACAACTTTCTGCAGCAGAATAAAACACTCCTAAACAGTCCAAAAGAACAACTGAGTAAAAACATTGCTAAAGACAAACTGTTGTACTTTGAGGATTTCAGGCACAATAAGCATTGCACCTGTCTGACGGTAAGACACAATGTCATAAACCAGGATTCTCTTGTAAGAGACTTTTAATCTCAATGGGACTTTTCTGGTGAAATAAAGGTAAAATAAAAAAGTTGAGTTTTACACAAACTCCTAAATCAGGGGTCGGCAACCCAAAATGTTGAAAGAGCCATATTGGACCAAAAAAACAAAAAAACCAAATCTGTCTGGAGCTGCAAAAAATTGAAAGCCTTATATAAGGCTTATAATAAAGGCAAAACATGTTTAAGTGTTTACATTAGCCTGTTATCAAAACAACTAAGTGTATACATAATTAGCATTCATGATTAAATGTTTATTTTCCCTGCAGAGCGTCCTGGACTGAATGACGCACCACGTGACTCTGTTGTACAAAGGTGCTTTAAGTTTACCTCCCGTTACAATATGAATGTATTGTGTTTCGTTGCATTGATAAAATTAAAGAAATGCAATAAAGAAAACAGATTTTTGATGTCACTTTTATTATGAAGATCGACAGGGAAAGGGTCATTTTTTCCTTTAGAAACTCAGAAAATCTGCTCCCAAATGCAGTTTGCATAACGACGATCGATCTTTGTAAACAAAACGGAACGTGCATAACGTGCCCCTTATCTGGGCAACAAACGGAGAGCAATAAAACGCAACCTGCAGGTATAATATAAACAGTAGTCTTTTTAAAAGGTAAATTATAAAAGTAAATTAATACAGTTTAAGTTTGATTTTTGTGCAAATGCCAAGCAAGTCAGTGCCATGGTAAAACATCCTCTTGTCTTTTGACACGCAACCAACGTATTCATCCTCGGACCTGAGCAACAAAACACAATAATATCGCTAAGTGTCATTCTAAATATATACTGACCAAAATCACTAATCAATTTATAAAAACAACCACTTTGTTATTAAAAATATGTGCCTATGGCAGGATTGTGTTCTTACTTGTTTAATGTGACTTCTTGTTTACAGACATCACTGGACAGCTTCTCAACATCGGGCTGGTAAGATGTAACTTTAATCTTGATGCAGCAGCTAATGTAACATACCTTCCCTAGAAATGTCTTTCCACATTACCGTATTTCCGGACTATAAGCCGCTACTTTTTGAACCATGCGGCTTATAGCCAGATTAAACTTTTAAAATTATGTAGCTTTATGTTATTAAAGCTAAAGTTTAATCAGTAATATTTTTATAAGAAATTTATGTCAGATCATGATTTCTTGGATAATGTCAAGTTGTCATAAAGACATTTTGAATAATGTCAACTTTGTATTAAAAGTGTCATGCTTTACCGAATGACACTTTTCAACAACATTCATAAATATTCATGAAGACTTACTCATGTTCATGACAGGTGTTATGTCCTGTTTATGAGGGTGTCATGACAGTCTTATTCAAATAAAGTGTTACCAAAGTCTCTCTCTCTATATATCATCTTCTGTTCAAGAAATGTCCTCAGTGGCCGTTAGTGCAGGAGGAACTTCCTGTTTCAGAGGAACATATTTTTATCGTTTGTTTGGATTTTTCTTGCTTTGCTTACGTAAATCCAAATCCCAACATATAGTCAAGTAATTTCTTGTTATTTTCTCTGGCCACTCTCCCATTGTATGGAAGAGGAAACCAGCACAATTATTTTCAAAGGAGTTCATTCCCAAGGAATGTGAGTCATCCAGTCTTCTGGACTTTAAATGAGCCATTACATCATTGCTGACTGGGGTATTACTCGACTCCACTTCATCCTTCCTCTTTCAGCTCAGTTTACTTGAAATCATAACTAAAACTGAAGCAAAGAAGAGAAAATATGCCTAAGAACTTCAATCTAGTAGTTTAATTTATTTATTTTTAAAATGGGGAATGGGGAAAAGCATAAGGCTTTATCCCTAATTTATACATCAAATGAAGAAACAGGAAGGGGGGTTAAAGGCTCTGAGATGTGGATATGTGAATGGAAGTGACAGTGAGCATAGTTTTAGCAAATGCCACGAGCTACCCAGAGGGCCAGAAACAGAACGTGTTGAAAAGAAGCAAGCTGGGAAGCTGTCAGTCACACAGGGGGGTCTCAGGGCATCTTTACAGCTGTGAAAATACTCGGAGCATGTAAGAACTATAGGAGAGAGGTTGGAAACAGCCGGTGTGTTGTCGATGTGGTTTGCGTGTTCTAATGTGTAAAGCTTTCTTTTCTATATGGCTTAATTTATGCATGTCAATCATCTACAACTTTACCATAAAACTGGATTCTTTGTTATGTGATATGATATTTGGGCCTGTTTTTGTTTGTTGCAGAGTCAGGACCTGGGTCACTTGTTTTTATTTTTGCAGCAGTGAATTCTACTTTAACCAAAAACGTGTTAAAGGAGAACAGCTGGCCTTCATTTGGTGACCTTATATAAGGATATTTGGGCCACAGCAAAAAAAAAAAAAAAAATCCAGCTCTGAACATCCCAGTGAAAGTTTTGCTGTGGCCAAGTTAAAACTCAAATAATTGAGATGGAATGGCATTACCTTAAACATGCTGTTCAAAAACCCTCCTGAGTTGAAACAGTTCTGCTCATAATATTAGATCCTGTTTCCTGTCACATGTCACGTTTAGCTTGTAAATGCTGGTTTGGATAGCTTTCTTGAGAATGAGAACATGAAACTGCATTTTATGTTGACTTTAGCTATCACTGACTGATTTGAAAGTTAACTTAATGATCTGAAAATATGTACAGCCAATACATCCAGTCTTCTAAAGAGAAGGAAAGGCTTAGAGATTGAAAACTTTTTACATTTTTATTAGGTCAACTGTCTGTTATAAACCTAGCCATATCTGGCTCTGGGAAAGAGAATGTACCAGAAATATATCACGCAACTTAAAATGTTTAAAATTAGCTAAGCAGGGTCAACATTTAGAGCTTCACTGGAAAAACGTGGTTTATTGCCTCTGAGGGTAAAAGAGGCTTAACTTCAAAGGCTGTTTTCCATTCTTTATGAGAAAAAAAGTTCTTTTTTTTTTTTAAATGAAGCTCCGATATTTAAGTTAAATCCTTGACGTATTTGATCTGAAAGATGTGTGAAATGCCTGGTAGCTTGGATTAGCACACCAGATCATATTGGTGTCGCTGCAAGTATTTGTAATGCAATCTCAAAAGATAAAAAAAATAAATTTTTTTTGACTTCCTCTGTAGTCTCTAAAGGAGCTGCATGCACTACCAGGTTCTGACGCTAAAGGTCCACTGACGCAACCCTCCTACGTCGTCGGCAACAGACATCTGAGAGAGGCATTAGTGGACTGCCATCTCATGGTGAACTCCAGCTGATGCAACTGAAAGATAGTGGTGAGCTCGTGGCTCGGTTGACAAGGAGGGACTTTGCAAAAATACCCACGGTTAGACCACGTAATGCTGTGAACGAAAAACGGAATTTGATCCTGGAGATTTTGAATGCTACTATGAAATGTCTTTTGCTCCCAGAATTGGAACAGACAGTAAGAAAAATCAGCCATCAATCAGCATTTCATACTGCCCGCATGTTCCACGCATGAGACTGGAGATAAAACACGTTTGTTGCCTGCTGTCTTTACTTCCCTAATGCACCAGCAGCATGCAGGCTTTAGTCTCGGCAGCCTCAGTGGAATCTTGAGGCCATCTATCTTATAGAGGGCAGATCATTATGTAGTCGACAAGCAGCTTTCGGCCCAGGGCAGGTGGGAATGCTTGTATGAGTTGAACTATGGTGACTACTGCTGTTTATTGGACTTCTGTAAAAGCCAAACTGGCCTCTTTTTACTGCTCAACTGCACAATACATTTGGTCTTTTCCCATTTTTGCAATACTGCCTCAGTTGGTTGCACCCAAAGCTGCATTTAAACCATGTCATGAAAGGTTTTTGCTTTACTTTCATGAAGTATCTATACTTTATCTGTTTAAAGACCACAAGGAAATACAAAGATTTAACCCTTCTAGCAAGTTCTAATGTACTCCAGTGTCCAAAAACCTGCAAAAAGCTAAATCTTTTAGAGAGCCTCTTGGTGATAGGACAGATGTGACCCATTAAAGAAATGTATCACCAATTGCACGTTACTGGTGTTTTTTTAAGTCAATTTTATCGCAATAGGATTACATTGCATTTGGCCCTAAAATTAGCTTCAGGTAGTAAAAAAAAAAAGCACAGAATTTCCATTTAAATGTGGGAAATTGTTGACGTAATAAAAAAACAGTAACACACAGAAAATGACCCTACATTTGAAATGTTTCTTTTCAAATAACCTGAAACAAACATTTCACTGAATATTATTTAGAACCACTTTCAGGAAAGCAGGTGTTTAGGCCTAGCTCTGGAAAAAGGAGTACGCACTTATTCACTTATATTCATTCAAGCATCTATAGCGGATGGTTTCTAAGGACGGTGGTGAAACTTTGCACTAAATTAATGTCATCTCTACGGAGTCAAATAGGACTGCACGAAAAACATACAGAACTCTGCAGTGTAGATCATTAAGGCCTTCTCTCAACCAAAGCTCACTTATGACAGGACGGAGTTCAAAAGCCGGCATTGGCGATGGCATAGGGTGCATTAGTGAACGCAGAATGAGACGCTTGCACATCTGTGGAGGCACAATTAATCCTAAATGATATATTCAGGTTTTAGAGCAGCATATGCTGCCATCCAGATTAAGTGTTTTTCAGGGAAGACCTTATTTGTTTCTGCAGGACAAAGAAAAATGAAGGTGTGTTTGCTTTGCAACAGCCCTGAAAGAATCCAGATGCTAAACTCATTGACCTGAAGGTTATGTTTATTTCCTATATATGTATGCAGATTGCAGCGATGTCCAAAAATATTTGGTAAAATGCTTACATTTGATTAAAAATGGAATATGCTTCGTCTTACCTTAATGGAATATGCTATACATTTGAACCATTAAATATTTTATCACATTATAACCTTAATGAGTTTTGTGAGGATGTTTTTACAACATCAGTGATGTTGCTATCACTGATGTTGGTGATAGCAACATCAGCTTCGTACAGCATGATGTTGCTATCACCATGTTTTCACCATTCCTTTGCCGTTTCCTGCCAAAGGTTTGAAAGAATCACAGGCCTAGAATTGGTTTTAGATGGTTATTAGAAGTCTAAAAGCACACTTGTGTTAGCTAAGACGGAGCAACATGAATAAAAACAAGAAATCAGCCCCAGTCTGTCTCAAATTCACAACTCTTTGATCACCGGTCCTGTGATTTCCCAACTGATCTGACAGGATAACAAACAATGTGTGTCTATCTTTGTGTTTTCAATTCTTGCTGCATAACTCATATTTTACTTTTCTAGAAGTGTATTAGAGCAATGTCTAAATGAGGTCTACTTATAGCTCTAAAGTTAAAATTAGTGCTATTTCTCACTGGCAGGGAACTACATTTAAAACGAACAGGCTATCGTTTAGTGACTTGCTTTTTAATGATGGCTGTTTATTAACCTCTTAGTCCACAGAGATAGGTTAAGTCAAGATAATGAAACTAAATTAGTGAGAAGTTTGCATTTAGGGAACTAAGAAAGTTTAAATTAAAGGAAGATGCTCCTGTTTGCCTGAGACAGAAACAAATCTGGAAAAAAAAAAAAAAAAACAAGCTGAATTTTCTATTGGGAAGATTTAAATAAGAAAATGAAAATGAAGGCGAATGAGACTCAAAAGGAAACCGATGAAGGCAAGGGAGAGAAAAGGCGAGAGGAAATATACTTAACACGTTCTCTGCAGTGAAAATAAAATTCTCAGTATCTTCACACAAGAAACCCACAGCCACACCTGCAGTTCTGTCCCAGCGGGTGCCATTGTGTAATTTGGCACATCCATTTCCTAGAACGCGTTTGTCTTCGCCGCTGTCGGGGCAGTCACAAACCCCATCGGGGTATTCCGAGCTCGTCCGTGAATGATGTCACTTCGTGGACGCACACTCAATGAACTGCAAACAGATCTTGACTGTTCGGAAATGAGTCCTGCTCGTTTTCCTCCTGTCGGCGGGTCATGTCACCTGACGTTTGGGCTGATTTAGTTCAACGTCCCGGTGTCATTAAAGGACGAGTCAGACCTCATCTCGTCTTGCTGGAGTTTTCATAGTGTTTCCTCAGTGGTTTTGTGTAATTATGTGGCTCTTCTTAGGGAAATGTATCCAAAACTTTGCCCCAGATGCCATCGTGTGTACCCCTGCCAGCACTCTGTTACATTTGCCCTGCTTTAAAGCTAGATTGGAAATATCATGGCAACCTTCCATATGTATTTTTTATTTGAAAGTTCTCTCTAACATCCACTGCCCAATTTTAACCGCATTCACTGTTTTGTTTCACATTTTATGGTAACTTCTTCTCAAAAATCAGTAATTTCATTGAGATTTCACATGTTATGCTAGCAGAAAGTTAATAGTTAACGAAGCGAAAACAGAATTTTCAAAACTGTTTGCGAATCAAAATCTAAAAAGTGCGGCATATGTTTGCACGTGGGATATGAAAGAAAACAACAACAACAAAAAAAGCAATTTGCTCTATTAGCCACGTAGGATACACAGTAAACAAGAGCAAAAGTTTTTACACATACAGCTCTGGAAAAAAGAGACCGCTTAAAATTACGAGTGTCTCTGATTTTACTCTTTATAGGTATATGTTTGAATAAAATGAATATTGTTCTTTTATTCTATGAGCTACTGACATGGCTCTGAAATTCCAAGCAAAAACTTATTTGGAGAAAATTAGAAATGGTCAAAATAACAAAAAAAAAGATGCAGTGCTTTCAGACCTCAAAAAGCGCAAAGAAAACAAGTTCACATTCATTTAGAAACAACAATACTAATGTTTTAACTCAGGAAGAGTTCAGAAATCAATATTTGTGGAATAACCATTAGGTTTTTAGTGCATTTTTTTCTAGAGCTGTAACATGGTACCTAACACTGGCGAGCTCTATTGGTGCTTTTCTTCCGTTGGGACAGAGACGCTGCTCAAATTTAATGGAAAACAGGACCACGGTCCTAAACAGAAAGTCAGAGCAACTTCGTTAAGATCAAAGCATATTAACATGTTCAATCTAATTTATAATTGGCAACAGTAGTTCAGAGATAAAATGGTATGAACATTTTGAAAGAATGTATGCCCGTGTGTGCTTGAATCAGTGGAAGTTAACCTACTCCCACATCTAAAGAGTCCACTTTATTTCACATTCTGTGTTGTAAAATGTTCATTCATAAAAATGAGCGCAGAAATAAAAGCTGACAGGAGGCACAATGCACGGTACCCCGACTGTAAGAATTTCTGGAGCTTTTACCCAGAGTTAGACAGTCTCATCAGCAGATTGTCTGCACCTATCACATAATCAATCAGTAATGACTAGGATTATAAATGGCAGCTTGTTAGTGATTCACAAATCCTTAAAGCACGGTGCTAAAAAGCAGCATATATTTGGAGCTTTGTTTATGGCCACCTGTTCATGAAACACCAGCTAAGAACTAAAGTAAATAAAACCTGAAAAGTGCTGAAGAGTGGTGCAATGTTTGAAGGAACTTTCTTTCCTGGATCATTTCATCAAAAAAGTAAATAAATAAATAAATAAAATACATTAAAGAAAAAAATAATAAAGAAAAGAAAATGAAAAATTGATCCATCATAATATTTCCAAACAATAATCTAAAGATATAAATTGTGTGTTGTTAAAAAAGATTCTTGCATTTTTAATTTATGTGCCTGTAATAAATTTAAGTCCTGGCACCATAAATATAATTATAAAAACAGGCAGTTAGTCTATAAATGTAGGGTGACCTACAATGCCCTCTACAGGTTTTGGTAATGATGTGACCTATTTAAAAGATGAATATATTTTCTGATGGAGCAAGCACAGTGTCACACTAATCCATTTACAGTGGCCATGTTCAAGATGCTCTTGCAGTTTTCTTTCCTTTTTCTCTTTTTCTTATCAACTGACATTATTTCTACACATGAATTTCTGGGTTGGGTATCTTGACAGCTAGATGAAAGCTGCTAAATTGGCACATGTGACTAAACAATTTGCAATAAATGTACATCCGAGTTCAACTGATCATTTTTGGCTTTTAGTGTTGTGAAGTCGGATGCTAATGCAACCTCTTGTCCTCTCTGTTTTAATATGAACTATTGATGATTTGGCTCGTGGCGTAGTAGTTCCACAGTTGTCCTATCTTTGAGCTACACCTATTTTACAGTGATTTTAAAGGGTCAAAAAAAAATTCATAACAATTTAACACCTTCTGCCCCTCTAAAAAAATGAATGCACAAGAATTAAACAATGATTTTATCCCTTTCTTTTGGAGATTGTACCACTGCATTAAAAGAGGAATTCATTTTCACACTGTTAACACATCTTTGCCAGGACTGCCAATGCATGTGCAGAGTGCTGTATTTTAATAAAACACAACGTTGTTGAATGCTGAGGTATTGAAAAGTCTTTATTTTATTTAAACTGTTTGGGTTTAAATCTATGGCAGGATTGTTGTAATTAGATTGCTTGTATACTTCATGGAGATTTTCGTAAATGATCCTGTACATAAAAGTAGGTTTTCTCATTTTGTACGATGGCGCAAATCAGGAAGTGAACTGCATATAAGGCAAAATGAGCAAAACTACGATGGGTCATATCAATATCCAAACGATTTTCCTCAAATAGACTCCCCCTTTCTTTCTTTCTTCCTCTCTGCTACCGGCAACATCACTGATGAGCTGACCAGACTGCACTTCTCGCTCTGCTGAGTTCCCAATCATTAAATACCAAGGGGAGCCATAATAGCCTACTTCATTAATATGTTGAGTTCTATGGTACCAAAACTCCAAAGTTGATCTAGCATTACTGGTCGGATAGCATTACCACACTTCGTAGAGAATTGGGGTTGCACGGAGACACCAAATGAAAATTGTCAGTTTTGTTCGTAGAATCAATAACTCCAGTTTTCTCCACGAGATTAACATATAATAGGATGCCGTGTGAGTGCATCAAGGCAATCTTTTTACAATCTCCCACTGCTGCAGCACTACTTTGCATGAATTACGGTAAAATCTGGAGTCATGCACACACATAGGCCCCAAGGTGTTAGCCCGTGTTTTTAGTTGCCAAGGTTTCAGCAAGAGAAAGGGAGAGAGGGAGAAGAAGCAGCAGAGAGGAAGAAGGGAGGCAAAAAGGAAGTCCTTATGGGGGGAGCCTTGCAGTTGCCATAAGGATAGCTCCTTAACTCATTAAAAATGGAAACAATAAGTCACAAAAAGAAAGGAAGTATGATCAAGAAAGGAAAAAGTTTAGTGAAACTTTATATTCTTCATTTTTTACAGTTTAATTTGGCACATGGCACAATCAGCATGTATGCATCTGGTATACATAAATAAATATTAAATATTTTATACATAAATATACATATAGAGCTCTTACAAAGACACCTTGAATGTTTTTGGGCTTGGTATGTTTCAAATGGCAACAACTTTACATGGGAGTTCTTTACGCTGGGCCGTTTCAGTCTGAATTGTATTTCAATAGTTTCGTAAACGGGGATGATATCTCCATAGAAGCCCTATACATATATGTATGTATGCCCATATTTATATATATATATTCAAAGAAATACAAGTGTGCACTGATGTAGGTTTAGTCAGTGCAAACAGGCCTCTGTCTGCTGTTGAAGAGGAACTCTTACAAAGTCGATGGAATCATGTCTGTTAGTTCAGTTGATTCTTTAGCTATTTTTTTTCTCTCTTAGACATAAAATAATATATTTATTTTGTATTCATTAAGCAAAAATTAGACATATAGAACTTTTAAAACAACAAAAGTGCTATGTTGCGAAGACAGACACCCAGAGATGCAGCAGAAAACTCTACTGGTGTTGTACCAAAATCAGCAACATGAGAAAGTACTCATTTCCTACACTTCCCAGAACCCCGCGCTCCCTCCCCACACCTACAGTAAGATGCAAAACAAACAGAACAGTAAAATAAAACTGGTGCACAAACACACACTCTGTCTCTCTTTCTCTCTCTCACACATACACGCACGTATACAAACACACACACCCTAAGAACTCTTGCATTTGCAAGTTGCAACATCGTTTCTCTTTCTTTATCACAACCTCATGATCACTCTTACACGCTGCAAATATAAAACCATTTTCACATGCGTTTCAAACACACCACACAGCAGCATTTGCACGTGCACACCTTGTGACCGTAAAATTAGATAGCTCAACAGATAAAATTGGCTGTAAAAGATGCACTTTTTTTTTTTCTTTAAAACAATCACAGTAACGTAGTATTCATCTCCGCCTTCTCATGTCTTGGCAAGAACAGTCTCACACAAATCATTTCTAGTTTTAAAAAAAAAAGGATAACACTGTCTGTGTGGCTGTTGTGTTGGTATGCACCAGAGAAGTAAACAAAAAGATAACCACAACAACAACAACGAAAAAAAAAAAAAAAAAAAAGAGTTGCCCAAAATGGGTTTTAAAATCTCTACATCTGCATATCCTCTAGATCCCCATCCTGGATTCAGTCTCTCATCTCTGAGTCTTATCTTGCTTTGTAACACACTCCGTGCTGAATTGTCTCAGGGAGGAGAAATAATGACAGAAAAGAAAGAGCTCAGTAAGGCATTGAAACGTAAAAAGAAAACAAAGAAGCAATTAAAAATATTCGCAAATATTGACGCGGAGGCCGTCATTCTAGATGTCTCCCGCAGGAGGAAGGGATGGGGAAATAAAAAGCACTTCTCTTTGATTTTTTATTTTTTTTTTGTTCTTCTGAATTCAAGAAAGAAAGTGTTGATATCTCCTCAGTCTGCTTAAAAAGGCTTTTAAAATGATTAATTTTAGAAAAAAAACCCCAAAAAAACACTGCAGAAAGACCACCTCCTCCTCTTTCTGGAGAAGGAAAGCAGTTTGATTTTGGCAGCTCTGCACAACTTGACATCCACAGAGAGCTCTCAGCTGCTCTCGTCATAGTAAAAGTCTAGTTAAATCTCTGCACGTTTTAATCCCACTCCTGCCCTTCCACACCCCTGCCCCCACGCAGCCCTTCCCCTGCCTGTGATATTTATAAAACACAATCCTCTCCTCAATTCATTCATCCTCCTGCTCCTCCTCCGCCAACCCACCACCACTTCCTTCTCTCCCGCCTGCGCTGGCCGCCCCCCACCCCGGCCTCCTTAAAGCTATACGCGGGTGGTAGAGTGGGAGTGCGGCAGGCCGGTGGAGTTGAAGCCAGTTGTGAAGGTGTTGTATGGGTGGAGGTTGGGCATGCCCACCAGGGAGTTGGGAATCATGGTGATGGTGTTGGGCGTCATGAGGGGGATGTCGTCTGGGGAGCGGCGCAGCGTGAGCGTGTAGTCGGGCAACGAGGCCAGGCGCAGCGCCCCTTCGTTGCTGTTTCCTGCCTCGCACTCATGGTGTGTCTGGTTCATCTGCAAGGACATGATCTCCTCCTCGGGCGCGTGGTGACCAATGTCGTTAGAAGTGGTCTGGCGCTGCGGGCTGGGCTGCCCATGGCCGGAGTCCTGCCGCCGCTTGTCCTTGCGGTAATAGAGGGCTGCGAAAGCCAGGACGTTGAGGAACAGCAGCGAGGCTCCTACTGCAATGGTTACGCTGAGCTCTGTGGAATAGTCCCTCGGGTTGTCGACCACAAGAGGCCCGGTCTCTTCGTCCTCGTTCCAAGAATCCTTATCCTCACTGTTGTAGGCAGGCGACATGGGGGGGCGCTTGGTATTGAAGGGCCAGTTTTTCCCATTGGGCCTCTTGGTGGACACGCTTTTCGGTGTGGTCTCTGGGGGTGGCACTTTGGTGGTCGTAGAGGTGTAGTGGAACAGTTCATGGAGGTTGTAGAGATGGGGCACTAAGTGTTTCCAGAAGGCCACTTTGGTGGCCCGGTAGTGGTCACGCACACGGGGCTTCAGGCCGATATGCAGATAGAGCTGGTCCTGGGGATTGTACTTGGACCAGGCCACCTCTTCGAAACGGTTAGCCTTGGTGTGGATGAACTTGGTGTCTTGGGGAACTGGTTTGTTGGGGTCCCTGGAGACAAGAAAGAGATGACAGTGGATTTAATTATTAATGATATTCAGGACTAGAGGGACAAAATGCAAATAATAATTCTTAAAAAAAAACATATCACTATGAGTCAGAGCCTATATTTTGACAAATCTGCCATAATTGTGGCAACAAGTGGAGAACTTTCTAAACTAAAAAGCAAAAACCTGCATCAACGAAATGCAGTGAAAATCTCGTCCAGGTGTCTTTGCTGCAGGAGGAACTTACACCAATATCATTTCCAAACCTTCTTCCCCCTCTCTCCCTCTCCTTTCAGCTACCTCTTTGCAGACCTATTATGCCTGCATGTCTCATCTTCCATCTCTTTTTCCTCCCAGATGTTGATCTTATTTCAATTCTGAGGCAGCCCAGCCTTTAAAAGCAGGCCAGAGGCTTTTAAAAGTAAATGCATATGAATAAGTCAGCAGGCTTTAGGGCGCGCGTCAGGAGGCATTTTGTTGTGGATAATCCAATGCTGGTGGAGCCTCTCTGCTAATTGCTCACGGAAGGCATTGCAGTGTATACTGGCATCCAGTGCGCTGATGTAAGGTAGACCATATTAATCAAGACACCAAAGGGAAGTGTGCAGTCATGCTTGTATGCGTGCGCGCGCGCTTGCGTGTGTGTGCGTGTTTTAGCATGCGTGTGTGTTTATGGATAGTTTTAGAGGAGGATGCAGTACTTCGTTTCATCCACAGGGTTCACTGTTCCGCCTTTCACTTTCCAACATGTTGCGTCAAACAACAAACTACTTCAATTACAGTGAAGCTATTGATTTATTGAATGAATTAACATATAGCAAACTCCAACAATCACACAGCTCTTTGTTGGCGTACAATGTCAGGATTGGGACCTCGGCAGTGCTGTATATTGCTTTTGCTGTGGATTAAATTGCTTTCTGTGGAGGAGCGTGAATCATAGCTGAATGGCCTTGAAAAACACAATACCTGGCTGCTTGAGGAATGAAAAGCAAGAACCTGCCCTTTTTTAAATGTTATGAAATATTCCTCAGGGGGTTGGAGTGCAAAATTGATGGTAACCAAAGTTAAAATTTAGTTAGGGATTTTGGGATATGGTTACTTTTTTCCTCTTTTTTTTTTTATTTGGATCAGGTTGGAAAAACCTCCAAACATAGCTAAGAGAATTAAAAGACAAGCCCGAAGAAATTCACCCTCCGTCCTCTCTCCTGTTTGTTTCTCTGCTGTCAATTTTTATTTTTCAGGTCAGTGCTTCTGGGAGAGGGAGAGAGAGAGGCAAAGCAAATTGAGATGGCTGGAGCTGGATTCCTGGACCTGGGCTGGTGTCAGCAGAGCAGCCCGTAAATAACCTCTTTTATTAGGACCGTAATGATCCCCGATGAATATTGACAGCCAGACTATGATGACTTTGTAGCTGAATATCAGTAATTAAGTTTCAAAGGAGCGTGCAGTGGAGGTAAGGTCATATTGATCTCCCTAAGCGCAACATGCCAGGGAACAGGATGTCAATGGAGCAGCTTGAGATGAGGTTGTCTGCAGCCTGAGCGCCTCATGAATTCTTACATCAGTGTCGCTTCCCTCCCCCTCCTTCTCACACAAATACGACAGCAGTAATGGAGGTCAGAGCTGCCGCCATTGATGGGATTTCTGTACTTTCCATAACATGGCAAACCCATTTTCGTCTAGAGAGTAAATTAGCCAGTTTGTTAAATAAAATATGACAATTTCTTGCAAAAGGTACTTGGAAAGATTTTGCAATACAATCGTTGAATGCAGGCAGAAAGCGTGTAGTGGTGCAGTGGAGTTAAAAAAGCTCTCTGGTGGCTGGCTGACTGGTTCACTGCAAGTGAAGATGAATAATTTAGGCAACACAAAGAAATCAATGTGGCATCTTTAGTTAATTTGATTTGCCGCATTAGAGAACAACTGGCTGCCTTATCTAATTACACACACATATGCTTGGGTAATTGTTGCAATGTCAATAGTAAACAGGGTACATTCCTTTAAATGGTTTCTCCAATTGCTGCTCAATGTGGGGGGTTTGAGGTCCTATCTGAATTTTGGGCTTTACGACTGACTGCTTTAGAGACCTCTGTGGTTACCATGCTCTGTATGTATGTGGGCTTACAGAGATGTAGTCAGATTTGTTAGACTTTTACACAAATACTGCTTAGTTCTGAACTAGTTCTGAACTTCCTTAGTAAAGAGAGAAAAAAAGAGATGATTATATGTAAAACCCCTCAACAGAATTCAGATTTTCCACATTTTGTCACTTTATAGCAATAAATGTATCTATTTATTTTTATTTTTAATAGACCAACGCATAGTCGTGAATAAATGCAACTTGCAAGTAAACGATACATGATTTAGAATGTTTAACAAATAAAAATCAAAGTGTGGATTGCATTTACATTGAACTGTCTTTATTCTGACACCTAATCCAGTGCAACCCCAATGCAGTTGGTTAGAAAAACTGCAAACCTCCCAAAATATGGCCGCTTATCTGAACTAGTAGGCCAGGCAAGCAGAACACTGATCAGAGAAGCAGCCAAAAGACTTATGGTGACACTGGAGGAGTTGCAAACATCCACAGCTTATGTGGGAGAATCTTTTGTTTGGACAACTGTGAGTCAATCATTTTACAGTTTGCAAAATGGAAAAGACAAAAGTCACATTTTAAAACAAAATCATACGAAATCCAGTTTGCAGTTTGCCACAAGCCATGCAGGGGACACAACAAACACATGGAAGAAGGTGTTATGGCCAGCTTGGACCAAACCTTGTTTCTGCCTACATACAAAACTCTGAGTATGGTAGGAACTAATACTGCAAATCATTATAAACACATCATCCCCACTGAAAGGCATGGGCAGGAGAAAGTCATGAAATATGGTGAGAGGTTTTGGGAAGACTGCCAGAGCCTTGACACTGGAGTGGATATTCACCTTCCACCAGGAAAACCACACCCTGAGGTACAATTAAATAGTCTTGGATTAAAGCATATTTATGTGTTAAAATGGCCCGGTTTGGTTACATTTAGTTATCTGCAGCAATATATAACTTAGATTATTTCAAAACACCTGCACTTGTATTTGCAGTAAAAGGTGCAAAGAAGTGACTCAGGAGTCAATTCTTTGCACAGACAAACAGAACATTTTCCAGATTTAGATTTCTAAAAATGTTAAAGCATCTACATGTGTTGGTTTATCAACTTAAATCTCTATGAAATCCTTAGTTGTAAAGTTACAAAACGTGAAAAGTTCCAAGGTCTGCACCTTCTCAAATATTCTGTTCCACCATAACGAGGTAACCATCAGCCTAATATTGTGTAAGTCCCACTTGTAACTTCAATTAATCTCTGAGCTGACTCGGATATCGCCTGCTGTGGGATGTATTGTGACATCTTGACACAAGGCAGTTGTTAGCAGATGCTTTCACTGATGAGGTTTACGCCACAGATTCTTCTTCTAGTCCCATGAGTTTTTTTAGAGATCTTTTCTTTATTTTTTTTTTAATTCACAGGCAAATTAATTTCATGTGATTAGAGAAATAGTGTGTACAAAAGTGCCAACTAAGCTTTTCATTAGCATGTAAGGACGCAACGCTTTATATAATACCTGTTATATAATAC
This sequence comes from Brachyrhaphis roseni, assembly GCA_903066815.1. Taxonomy (NCBI): domain Eukaryota; kingdom Metazoa; phylum Chordata; class Actinopteri; order Cyprinodontiformes; family Poeciliidae; genus Brachyrhaphis; species Brachyrhaphis roseni. The sequence goes on from CAEFZY010057090.1 coordinate 48,826, forward strand.
AGAGCACTGGCCTTTTTTGTGGTCACTTTTTCAGAAATGTGGTTTCATCTAAAACAGGTGCAATAAATAATGACAAAAAAGTAAAAATTTATAGAGGCAGGTGCAATTAGTAATAAATACAAAAAGTTTTAAATACTAACCGTTTTGTCAAAAGGCTAAATTTCTAGATTTAATAAGAGAAGAGAATTACACATCTAGGCACTTATTTTGAACCACAGGCATAAAAAGTGATTTTAAAATATCTCAAAATGGTAAAAAACATCCTGAATCACACTGGGTTAGGTTCATTCATCTCATGATCATGAAACACTTCACCAGGACCATATCGTCACATCTCTTTGCTTCCAAACACAACAGTAAACATGAGATAAAACTCTTGAAAAAAAGTCACTGCACATGATGTTAAGCTCCGGAGCAAACAGTTGCTTTGACTGCGACATGAAGCGATGTCTGCAGTCCTGTTGGGCTTTGAGAGCTTCCTGGCATTAGCTGACAGCATGCTTCTGGTTAGACCTAATCTGGATGCTCAGCTGGACTCTCTGGCAGAGGACAGGGATTATTACACCCATAAAAGCAAGCGATTTAATAGCCTCTTAGACTTCCTGTCATGTGTTCATATGGCGATGGTGCTGTAAACCTCAAACCCCGCTTTCCCTTCAAACATCACTGACCTGCTGACCCCTGTCCAACCTTGGTCTGCCATATCTGTGTAAGTCCCACCATGTGTTTGCATTTGTGATTGACAGGCTGTTTTTGAATGTGTGCACCTGCCGGTGTGTTTGCACTAGGGTCTCGCCACACAATGATATATTGACTTCTTCATAAGTTCAGAACTTGAACTCAGGACGTCAGGTTTCAGTTTTACACACCAGTTGATGATGAATCACAGCTCTCCAAGCTGATATGAGAAAAAAAAAAAAGAAATTGTAGTGTAAGGATTAAACCGCTTTTCTATAAGACACTGCACCTTATGGATGACAGACACGACTCTTGGTTTTACCTACAGAGGACGTGGCAGATGGGACTTGAGCTCATTACCTATTCTAAGCCCTATCTGCAAGCACTGATGTAAAAGGTAGATAAGGGGGAAGAATGAATATCATTTTCTTTCTTTTTTCATTTCCCATGTACCTCCTTCCCCTTTTCATCCTGATGTAATTTGAAGCGCTTCAATGATCATAGACCTAGCCATCACCAAATCTGAAAAGACACGTTTAGGTGCCCTAAGGCTGAAGACGAGAATCTATTTTCACTGCACTCAAGGTCTGTGAATCCAGAGCGGCGTATAGCTTCTTTATATAAAACAAGACACACACATTAACTCGGCAGCACTGATTTTGATAAGATGCAAAATATGCAAACATTTTGTGTTGTTGATGTTATTGTTGTTACTCTTGTGTGACAAATTTAGCCCCTGCAGTTGTTTATCTACTTACCAGGTAAGACAAAGGAAGAGGCTAATTTTAATTTACATTCCACCACGAGGTTGTGAAGCACCTTTTTATTCCTGCATTCTGTGTGCATTTCAGAGAAGAGCAACCGACCCGATCCTGCTTGTAGACCTTGTCTGAGCGCAGCGTCAGGGAACGGCTTCAGTACCCAGCAGGTGAATCATCGAGCTGTGCTCTTTTCCCCTTCATGCGGCTGCACACCGCGGCAGAGGGCTGAGTGATGCGTGGTTCATATTTAATGGCAGCCTTCAGTTCAGCAGGGTAAGTGATGCAGGGTGAGGTGCTGTGACTTTGGCTTATGTGGAAGTGTTAGAGGACACTGCTCTTTTATTGCGGACTCTATCGATTTGTTTGATCAGCTGTGTACAGACAAAGAAAGCACCCCTACTTGCACAATTTGTCTCTTTTTAATCTACTGTTTTTTAAAAATATATATTTATCCAAATTAATGCACTAAGATCTGCTTCCTGTTTGTTTCCCATCCCTGCCAACCTTCTCTTATTACATTCAGCACACAGCGTGGACTTCGATCAATAGCATGCCGGTGCCTTAACAAGCCACACCACTTCCTTACCTTCTGTAATGCAAATCAGGATATTGGCTACAAATCTCCCATGAAGAGAGTGCGTATTTAATGGAGTAGGTAGGTGGCTGCTGGGGGCTGTGCTATTTTCAATGCAATGCCTTTACATGCTGTTGGTACACGTTGGTCACAAAGACTGAAAAGAATGGGGGATAATCCGGTGAAAGGAGGAAAGGAAGGAAGGAGGTCAGTGACGAGTGATATAACTTTTGGAGCAAAGAAAAACGCCTGTAGCCTTCTGTGAATGAGGTCAGACGGGAGACGCAACTGATGTTTGAGCATTGCTTATCCTACAAGGAAAGTGTGCTCAATAGAAAACAAATCTGGCCCTTATAGAAAGCATTTTTTTAAGCCATTTTTTAAATTAAAGCCATGAGAAGTCCAATTCAAATTTGGTACAGGGTATGTAGAGGGCACAGAAAACTTGCAGAAGGATCTCTGGTCAATTGAGATCAAAATGAAACTTTCTGGACTTAATCAGTGCTACACAATGCCACTGTGAAACATGGTAGTAGCTGAAGCATAATGTGGGGATGCTACTCTTCAGCAGGGAATTTGAGGAACTTAATTTAAGAAAATGCTGTCTCCAAAACACTTGAAACAGGAGCAAAGTTTCTTTTTACAGGAGGACATCAACACTAATCAGGCAGACCTGCAATGAAATGGCTTGGAGGCATAATGCCTGAGCCAACTAATGACTAAGAAGAATGACGGATAATCCAGAGAAAGAAGGAGAATGAATGAAGGAGGTTATGGTGAGTAATAGAACTTCTGAACTTTAGGACTAAGTGCAAAAAGCCTGCAGCTATCCTTGAACAGAAGTCAGACAGGAGAAGCAGATGACAAAGCAGTCTTTCTCAACTAGCGTATCTGGACACTAAAGTGGGTCATAGGTCTTTGACTGCAAAAAATATCAACAGAGTCTATTCACACTCCTTACAGTAGGTGGCAATAATGCCCTATAATGTTAGTTGATACCCATTGTTTCAAGCTTAGAAGAAGTTTGTTTATGTATGCTAATTAAGCATGGCGCAGTGAATGCGTGACCCTATTGGAATCAACACAGAAACAATCAAATGGCCAAAAAAAGAAGAGTCAGCAGGTGGGACTATTATGTGATCCTGACATGAAATTTCACAGAGGTGAGCCTCTCTCAGTCCTGGTGCTGCACTGAGATGAGTGAGCATCCTTTTCTCCCACTGAAGTAGCAAACATCTCCTACTATTTAGCACCTGACCCTGTAAGTGTGTCCTTTCAGCACTGGTTCAGCTGCAACAAAACACATGAGCAGACTGGACACTTTGCAGGCCCTCAGAGGGGCTTTGTCTACTGCAACTCCAATATTTTGAGGATCTTATCACCAGCAAAAGACATGCTCATTTCTCCCATTATTTTATGCCCATCCAGATTTGTGATGGTTGTCACACCTGAAGCTAAATTTAAGGCTGCTTAAGTATTTTCAAAGCAATATTTTTTAGTATTTAGCTCAAGAAACTAGAAGAAAACAATATGCTGTAAGCTTCAATGCACTTCTTTTTCATTCTCTTAGTTTGAAAATAAAAGCTTCAAGAGATCAGTTCATTTTGAAATTTCTGCAGTGCTGTCAGATAAATTTAAGTATTTAGGAAATATTTACTTTTTATTTTATGTATTCTGTTGGAAACAAGGAACGGGGTTTTATGTAAGATGTTGTTCCTGATTACTGTATTTTCCGGACTATAAGTCGCACCGGAGTATAAGTCACATTTTTGAGGGAAATTTATTTGATAAAATCCAACGCAAAGAACAAACATGTCATCTTGAAAGGCAATAAAAATAGAATAGAGGTAACAACAGGCTGAATAATTGTACGGTATGCTAACGTTACATGACACATGAACAACGAACTGAGAACGTGCCTGGTATGTTAACATAACATATTAAGAGTTATTCAGATAACTATAGCATAAATAACATGCTAACAAGTTTACCAAACCATCCGTGTCTCTCCAAATCACTAAACGTAATGAAATCTTCGTCCTCCGTGTCGCTTGTAAACAGCTCGGCTAACTTCTTCTACCTCTCCGAAGGTAGAATAACACAGACCTAGAGCGCCCTCTTGCGGTTTAGTGTGAAAATAATATGTGATATGATATAATGATGTGTAAATTTCCACATATAAGTCGCTCCGGAGTATAAGTCGCACCCCCGGCCAATCTATGAAAAAAACTGCGACTTATAGTCCGGAAAATACGGTACTCTGATTGCTGATCAGCCTCTTGAAAGAGTATAGTTGCTGCAAATCGTTCAGGACAAGTGGAAGAAAATAAATCAGGACATTATGGAAAAGTAGCATTAAAGAAAGCCATACAATTTCAAAGAAGGTATCCTCATCATATGATACAAAAGTGAACCCATCTGACCTTCGTAACTAACTGACACTGCCATGTTCCAAGGAAACATGGCAGTGTTATCATCATGCTGTGGGAATGTTTTTCTTAAGCAGACACAAGCTGGTCAGAGTTGATGGGAAGATGAATGAAGCTAAACCACCACAAGTGGAGACTGAGGAATAATCCAGAGGAAGGTGGAGAAGGAGGAAGCAACGAATCAGAATTTCTGGGGCAAAGACAAAATACCTGTGACTGCTTGTGAGTGAGCTTAGATATGAGTTGCAGCTGATGTGAAAACATTGCTAATCCTAAAAGAAAAGTAGTTTTGACTGATATGTGGGATGAAAACAAAGGGAAAATGAACTTGCAGCATTGTAAATCATAGTGTAGACTGTTCATACACACTGTTAGTACTTTGGTTTAGTTGGCAGTCATTGTCACTAAACCAATCAATACTGCATATTTTATTCCATGTTGTGAATGTAATACATGACGAGATTTCTTTTGTGTGGGATAATGAGAGAGAGAGGGACGGTGGAGCAGAAAAGAAGACGAAGAAGAAAACTGAAAACATGACAGCGCTCTGCTCTTTAACTACCTAGCGAAGCCCTCTGCACAGTATGTGGCACAGCTCACATGGAAAGCAGAGAAAATGAGCACCAGTAGACCAATGAGAAAAAAAAGAAGAAGATAGACCAACACATTTACAACACTAATGATATCTATTGATTGATGTCTTCTGGCTTTTTCATCAGTGGTTTCTTTCCAAAGAGTTCAGATGGTGTTTTTTTGCAGTAATTTGCTTGCACTTGTGTTTGAAAAGCAAAAAACAAAAAACAAACAAAAAAAAAAAGACACGTTCCTCAGGAAAAGTTTCCCTATCAATAAAGTAAGCCCAACTGTGTGCTTCTGTACTAAAACAAAAAATACTCCGGTCGGGACAAGTAACTTGAAGCCAGGAAAGGACAGTCTAACAGTTTAAACGTTTACGTGCCCTCACTAAGAAGATTTGACAGTGTGCACTCTATGTGTGCTTTTATGCTTCACTGACACAGAGGGGGGAAAAAGGCATGGGGAAGGGATTTGCCCTGTAAAAATGACACATGAAAGCCAGGGACAGGAAGAGCTTTGGGGGGCGGGAGATTCGCTGCTATGATACACTATGTTGACATGCAGCCCAAATGTCTCAACATCGTGTTGCACATGTTCCTACAGCTGATTTAGAGGGAGGGACAGGAAGTACAATCTGGGTCAGTTCACTGCAAACATCTGGAAGGGCAGAAAGAGATACTTTACAGATATAGGCAAGATGGTTGCTGGGCCAGGCCAAGAAGCCAAGGGGAATTCAGCTGGGTCTTAATTAAAAATATGTCCTCCAGAGCCAAATTGGGTTGGGTGGTGTTGGAGCAGAGATCTATATCCCTCAGTGTGGTCTAAATGAGGGGAATAAACTTCAAAATGTTAGGAAAAAGTCTCACGCCCCACTGTAAGAGTTGAAGGTAGATCCCACTCCATGACATATGGGAATATTAAAGCAGAGGGATTTTAATACTGGCATCTAATCCTAGACTCTTTACCATCTGAGTGCCTAATTGTGGTTTGAATTTTTCTCTTTGTCTGGAATGTTGCCAAGATGACACATCGTGGGTTAAATCCGTGCCGTAACATACTTGGACTGAGTCTAAAAAAGATGAGTTTGTCTTGCTTTGTTCCAAGGAAATCCATACAAATAAAATTAGATTTGCAGTTTAAAAAAAAGTAATGACAGGACTCATTGAAGAATAGTGGGTGTTTGAAATGTCTAAAATCTGGATAAATGTTTTCTGATAGAAGCAGTTTTAACTGAATGACAACATTGACTGGATGGGCAGTAACCTCACTGTAGCCCTGCACTGTCTTCTGCTAATTGGAGATTGGTCGCTGAGATAACTACTTCAGGAGTTAAATCCGGACATCCCCCTTAGAGACATTCTCATGGCCCCATGACCTGGAAAACCTCCAAAGACAGGTGCCCAGGAGACAACCTGACCCAATTTAACCAAAATCACCTAATCTGACTCCTTTCAATGACAGGGAATAGCAGCTCTAGTTTAATAACTCCTTATCCTGCCTCAAAGTCTGAGCTCAGCACCCGGTGGAGATGACTCATTTCAGCTGCTTGTGTCCACAACCTCATTCTTTTGGGAATGATCCAAATCTCAAGAGCGCAGGTGAGGGTCAAAATGTAGATGAAGCAGTAAGGCGAAACTCTGGCACGTTGACATTACTGCAGGCGACCCGATTCACATTCCACTAGATGAGATTCGTGGCATCAGCTTTAGAGGAGCTTTCTCTCATTCTTACTACTTTGCACTCGACTATTAACCGCTCCAATGCAAGCTGTTGGTTATGGCTTAAAAACACCCACAGAACCACATTATCTGTGCATCTCGTCAAAGAAAAGATGAGACCCAGAGGTTCTCAATCAAGTGGCTGACTCACTCTGAACACCGGATTCAGCCCAGGACTGAACATCCTCCTCAATCTGGCCCAGGCAGCAATTTATCATCCATATCTTATGACCATAGGTTGAGGTTCAATGGAGTGGTAAACCAATAGCTTAGTTTTATTGCTTGGTTCTTCCTGCAGCACAACAAATGCAGGCAGTGCACGCATCAATACATACAAGGCTCCAATCAACTAATCCATCTCCCACTCCACCCTAGCATCACTTGTAAACAAGATACCATGGTACTTGACCTTTGACCCCAGACCTGGAGTGAGCAGTCCAGCTTTCTTTAATCGAAGACTGTGGTCCAGCTCCTCTGAGTCAGCAAGCTCGAAGTTTAAAACTTTTATTTAGATTAATCAAAAAGTTACTTACGACTAAAAGAAATACTGTTTCAAAAGAACATAAATTATGCATTAAATTTGTATCTATAAAGACGTATGCGAAGTGAAATGATGACTGCCAGGCAGTTTTTGATTTGATGGACCTTAGTCGTCCCTTCAGAGGAAAAAGCAGCCCGTATCGGTCCATATCGATACAAGTCTTTGCAGCTCCAGCTTCTTGCTGCAAGATGACTGAATGTAAATGCCCTCTAATTGGACAGCAGACAATATAGAGACAGATAAAACACAGAACAAGATTTCAGTCAGCATCCCATTCAGGATGGGATCAATACCTATCTGGTAACAGGGATTGTCAAATTAAATTTAAGTTGTTAGAAATGATTACTAGTAGTCAGATGAAATGGCTGGGCTCTGTGATGGGTGGGGGTGAAATTAGGCATGGTGGGGAGTGAGTCACCCGAGGCATGGGCGATCGACGTGACTAAGGCTGAAGGGATCAATACAGCACAGAGCTTTGATATTCCTTCATGATAGGTCTTTGTGCTTTTTGGGGGCTACAGCACGCTAGAGCAAAGATAAAAACCTGTTCCAAACACACATATATATATCCAGTCACACACACATACAATATAAACCGAGGTGTACAGAAGGCCACTGACTATTCAGGCAAACTCAACCAAAGCACTCAGCCAAGCACGTAGAGCAAAACACAGACTCAGCAGGAACTTTTAATCTTCTTCAGCTTCAATATGTCTCATGTCTTCAGACTGAGACCCAGGACGTCTGGGTAAAATCACCTCTGAACGACCCTCCACTCCCTCTCTCTGTTAAAAAAAAAACATTTTCTGTGCCATACTATCTATTTAGAGCTGCATTTCCCCAGCTGCCTCTTTTATTCTGCAATGGCAATTTTGTAACATGGCTGAGATGGGATTTCTATCTGTTACTCTCTATTAATAGCTGAAGAAGTTTGTAATTGTGTCATCACTGGTTTTACTAATTTCTCAGAGCAGCTGCCAGAATGCAGCAATCTGTGGCAAATTGCTAGCACTGTTTGAAGAAAGTCACCCAATCCCTGTCCAGTCTAATGAGAAAATCATTTCTCTGTTAGTTATTTGCCAGTTTAAACTTTTGTTGTTAACTTAACCTCCCAACATGGAGCCCTTAGTGATTATTTAGTCTTTATGATTTAATTATGATGCTTTTGGTGAAAAGCATCATAATCTGGATACCAAAAATAAACAGGTTTTGCTGTATAACATCATAGCTGTTACTGCTGCCAATTAAAATATTTCAATGAGCTGCAAGCAACAGGCAAGCAAACAACTCAGGTATTGACCTCCAGTAACAGTCTACTGCTTTTATTTCATGCTGTCAACAGATGTTAAGGAGATGGTTCATCTTGTTTCCTATATCTCATAAAACACCAATTAAAGCCCTAAAAGAGGTTAGATTGTGCACAGTTGTTAGCCATTGTCTATCCTGTATCCTTTCTCTACATGACAAGAAAATGCATAAAAGTCGCAATAGCTTTTCAATCAGCTAATAAAGAAAAAAAGAAAAAAACAGGCCAAAGTTACGTTTGAGATTCCCAAATTGGATCATATTTATCAGTTTTCTTCCAAAATACAACAATTACAGAACAATTAAAGATGCTGATTTTATCCGGAATCAATTTTCCATCTCCCTGGGTATAATTCATTAGTATATACATATTTTTCAATTAAACTCACACTGAGCAAGAACAGCATGACTTACAGGTACGGAATAACTTCATTATAATTACATGAGAAAATAAGAGCTGCATTATGAGCTAATGGGCTCAGATTACTCCCATTAAAATCTTAAAACAAGACGCTAATGTTGCTTTTAGGGAAAATATTTTTTCTACTTAGCTTTTGTTTGCATTATCTGTTATTAACATTATTTGTCAATTATCAAACTATTATCAAACTAGAAATGACAGCGACGTATAAAATATCACAGCTGTCAGAGCTAATTAAATTTAGAATAACAAAATTAGCCTTACTGATAAATATGAGTGCAATGGTATTTGCATTTGAACGAATGACTTGTTTTACGGGTCTTTGGGTTTGGGCCAATGCTTGTACTGAATATTGCATAAGACCCATTGACATGCAAAAACATTGATGTACAGAACCAAACAATCCACAAGCAGCTTAGAAAAGGAAAACTGGAGCAAAAAGAGTAGAGACCAAAAAAAAAAAAAAAAAATCTAAAAGTACACTTCTGTTAGGTTATAGCAAATAATATTGTGACCTCCACCAGATAATTGGCACATATTCATTCTGGGTATCTTTGTTGTGGAAAATGCTTTTTTATGAACCTATAGACCGACATCACGTTTGCTTTGGATGGTAAACTATTAAAGAAATCAAAAATTATTTACATAAGTAATCAAGTCAGGAGGCAATGCACCACTAATGTTTGTTTATGTTTATGCTTTTGCATGTGGTACTCTCTTTGATCCAAAGCCACATACAAACGAGGATAGAAAAATGCAATGGACATTAAAGGTAAATTACTTAGAATGAAACCCACTAGTCAGTGGTGACAGCATAGAAATAGAGTGGAGGCATAGAAGAAAATTTATGGGGCAGGGTAGGTGCTACAGTATGTAGGATGTTTTTCTCATGTGAAACTTCTACTGAAATGTAAGGAAGTAAAGCAGCATACTAAAACTATTGTAGCAGTTTATTTAACTTCTGTTTTATTGATGTTTTTTTTACATGGCCTAACTTTTCTTTTAGGCAGTTACTCTGAAGGGAAATACGTATCCGTTTTTGTATCAGTAAGTGTCCAAGACAGGAAGATCATTGGTAGCGCACATCCTTCTACCTCTATTTCCTGTGTAAATATAAATAACCACCCAGGCAAACCTGTCTATGGTTTACCGGTACATAAAATAGCATTTTCTTTAAGTGCTGTGGCATTTTTGAGACTGCTGTTGTTTTAAAATGATACAAGTCCTCTTTGTGCTTGAACTATGTTCAATTACCCATGAGCTTCATTTTCTATGGCAAACCAGCCTTAATATATATATAGGTATATATATATTAACTGAATATGTTTGTAGCGTTTTGTACTTCAACTGATACATTGTAACCATTTAACAGAATCTCACTTCAAAAATGAAAGACAGATGGGTTGAGAAATGCTAAGCTTTGGCTTGGCATTTCTCAACAATTCTCAGATATGTTCATGGTGTTTGTGTTACACACTAAGTAGTAGACGTATTGAATTAAGTATTTTGAGTATACCTACCAACAACTACTGAAGGAAGTCTGTTAATGGCTTAAAAATATCTGGCTTTGATACCAATGTTCTGGAAAACCACAAAAATTAACCACTGTTTGCTTTTAAAAATCTGTACTTTAAAGTATATGACATTCCTTAATTCTGTAATGTTTTTCAAATCCTCTTATAGCAGCTGACTTGTCTCACTGTTGTGTTGTCTGCTGTCTTACTGCAATATCTCACCTCCCACAAGACTTCAAGGTGTATGTTTTTCTTCAGGGAGCTTCAGTAGAAATCTTTTCCATAATGTTGTGAGACACTTACAATAAAGTCTGTGCCTGTCATATTCAAACAAAAGTGGTTTGCTGTGAAGCACAGTCCTTTGTTACTACACTGCAGCTGTTTAGCAGATGTTATGGTATGTTCATTAAACGTGAGTGAGAATGACATACTTTTTATCGTCTTACAAACCTTTAATCTACTTTTTTCTAAAAGATAGATATTTTTCAACAATGTATCACTGTCACAAGGATTTATCTGTTAATGTAAAAGAGAAAGTTTTGCATCATGGCAGTCTGCATCTGTTGCTGAAAGAGCTCCTAGAATTGGTTAGCAACTGACACAGAGGATGAGAAGAAAAGTTAAAAATTGTTATGAATTTGGACAACCCTCTCCTCTGCAACACCATGTCCAAAGAGTCAAGTTTCTCTCCTACAACAAGAATGGCTTTCCTAACGATCTTGTTAATCATGTTAACCCTCAGGCTGCTACCCCAGGTGACAACAGCAAACATTATGGCGCTAGCCACCACAGATTCATAGAACATCACCAGCAACTTCTAGCTTGGATAGCTGTGCTAATATCAAATGCTAATTGTTATAATTCCATTCATCTATCCAATCACTTTCTATTCTACTTGCCTTTATGGGGGAATGATCCAGAAGTCAATATGCAATTAAGCAAAGTCAGTAATCAGATGTAAATATAGCAAAAAAAACTTACCCAGTTTTGGCAAAGTTGGTCCAGTAAGTCATCACGACAGCACTGAGCATGACATCATTCTTGGAGAAGTTACAGGGAAAAAGATCGGTGGGACCAATCATAGGAATTCCAAAGACATACGGCACTTCATCCCCGTGGGCCGCATCTGACCACGCAGGCTTCATAAGACTCTGGCAGTGGTGGTAGAAGGCGTAGAAGTAGGTGGGTGAGCCATAGCGAGCGTGGAGATCAGCAGTCACCACTGACGGCTCCACCCATTGGTGGTCGGTGAAGAGAGCCACCAGTGTTTTTCGCCTAGTCTCCGGATTGTCTCTGTCTGCCCAGTCCGTGTACATAAACTTAATGGTCTCCCTCAGTGTGTCCTTTCCGTCTGGGTATCCGTACAAGCTGTCCACAAAATCCGACACAGAAAAGTCAAAGTCGTTTCCAGACACACCGTCCTCTGAATCCACCACGTTCTCCACAAACCGCAGGCCTTCGCCCTGATTCACCCCCAGCATGATGTCATAGTTGAGAAACTCGCCCTGCTCCATTAGAATCTCAGGGTCATCTGGAATAACATCCCCATCAATGACAGGTCCAAAGGCCACGTGGTACCTAGCAGGTTGGATGTCCTGCTCCACCAGCTCCCTAGAGCTCTTCTTTCGTAGACAGTCCACCATGTCTGATGTGTCGAGGACGTTGCAGCCCACCTTCTCTGCCAGGAGACGGGTGTACTTGACCGGCTGGTAGTTCACTGCCCAGCTGGAGAGTGCTGACCCACTCTGAATGATAGCTCTGTGAAACAGACCTGGACAAGGACACAGACAGAAGAGATAGGAGGATGTTTAATGTGTCATTATTAAGGATGATGATTCAGTTATGCACTGTATTACATGAGAGTTGTTAATTTTGTTGCTGCCATGATCAAAAGCGGGCTGTCAGCCACACAGCAGATAAGAATAACAAAGGCCAGACAGAGCAAGTCCTTGTTGCCACACAGAACAATAATGGAATCATTGTTGTAATAATAAATGTGCAGATGGCCTGGTCTCACAGACAGAAGGAAGATACAGCAATCTGTCTGTCCTACTCTCTTCCTCCTTTCATTGTTGCATGCTCTTTTGGAAATACTAGCAAACGCTGCTAGTGCTAATGGATGCATTTATCACTGTGGAATAATTCAGTTCATGTTTGACCAGTCTATATATCAGTACATGTTGAAATTGTTCTTTATGTGTTTTCAGAAAAAGAATATGTGAGTTATAAGTTTAAAATTGTGTTTTAATGAATCTCTGTTAAGCGCAGAATAATGTAAGAAAGATCTGATCTGTCTAAATATACGGCATTCTGAGGTAGTATCCTATGCAGTCTATATTTCAAAAAAAATAAAAGCTCCAAAAAAACTGCTCCTTAATCTTGCACACTCACCAGAGCCACAATATTGCCTTAGTATACTCAATGTTTACATGCAAATAAGCAACATATACTATATTCAATATGCGACTGACAGGACGTTTTTTTTTCTTTTTGCCTTGTGGTGTTCCCCCTGCCATGCAGACACCAATGTTGGAAAAATCAACATTGCACTGTGTAAATTTCCAGTTTTAAAGCAATTCTGGAGCACCCACACTGCTTATGTGCAGACTACAGTCAATAAGATGTAGGCTGTTGTTCAAAACTTTTCACGTTGTGATTGGCAATTGCAGATTGGGACTCAGCAGTAGCTTCAATTAGTGAATATGGTGGGGTGTTAATATGATAATGTCGTCATCCAGTATATTGCAGAATGCAAAAATGGCAATGCTATCAACTTGTTTATTTACCTTCATTAAAAACCCTGCTGTGCAATCTGTTTTTTTTATAACCTAATAACATTACCTTAAAAGTGTCTTTAATGATGTAATTTTGGGCTTTGTAAGCCAAACTTTTAAGAACAGGAACACTCTTGTAATTTCTTATTCATCAACGGTGTAATTGCTTATTACAGAAAATGTTAAACTTTAGAGTAAAAGGTTTTCTGAATAGTCAGTATAAAAATCTGTTAAAACAAACAGCTGCATGTTGAGCACCGGCAGAGAGTGAGAAATCACTTTCATGAATTTTGATGCTTGCTATTTTTACCTTCCTCAACTCTGACCAATGCATCTTAACTGAAAACTTTCACTTTTTTTGGTCTGTAAACATGCAAACTAACAGCCTATGTGTTGTTTCAGTAGTAAAGGTCAAATGAAGGTTAGTAACATATGCTTCACTGTTTTGATGCAAATAATACTTAAAATCTTTTTTACATTTTGCACTGGTTTCAAAATTACTGGCCAAATAAGGAGTCGGTGCCATATTTTTCTTTTATTGTCAGTGTTTATTATTTGTATTTTATTAAGGTTTACAGAGTGTCCAATAGGCAGAACTTAATATGTGAACTACATCCCGCACTCAAACCTACTAAACCCTATGTGGTTGAAACTAAAAACAAGATTTAAAACACAAAAAATAAAACCAACATTTTAAACCATAAAACTGTAGTATAATTTGTTCCAAGGGTAAAGAGATTAAAGATGAGACATCAGCCTACATTCTACTTTTTAAACATATTTCTACATTCTTACAGCATAACGTCGGAGACTTAATTTAGTGTTTTTGGATAATGATAAACGGGGAGTGAAAAATATGAGGGGCCGTTTAGGACAAAATTTACGTTTTGTCTCTCACACACTACCAAAAACTCTCGCATACTCCAAAAAACAGCCACGCACACTCCAAAAATACTCACGCACATTCAAAAAATACTCAAATTGCGTA
>CAEFZY010057091.1:0-30659 GCA_903066815.1 Brachyrhaphis roseni
ATGTGGGAGTTAGTATACTATTTTTGTGACCATTGGCATTTCGGAATGTAAAACAATTGTGCATAAGCTTCTGGCGGCTTCTGGCGGGTGGATGTTAACAGGATATGCAACCATCTAACATCTGAATGAACAGAACTGAATTCAAAGAAATGCTGGTAGCAGTACATCACTCATGGTGTTTATGATGTGGTCCCATTCAAATTTTTGTTCCACTCCTGCTTTGTGACATTTTCCATGCTTATTTGCTGAAATCTAGAGAACTTCAACACGCCCAGCTCACTGACTCAATGAGATTTGGCTCAGTTACGTTTAATGGGTCTTTACAAAAGTTTTATTGCTTTAAATCAAAGTATAATTAGCCATCTCCGTGAAATAAATTATTTATTTTCATGAGGTTTGGTCTATGATGAGAGGATCATGGACCACAGGAATTTGGTGGAAAAGCAACAATGTACCTTGTGAAAGGCTTACTAATACTTAGGCTGTAAAAGTCTTTTGAAAGTAAATGTGTTTCAGCAGAGGAACGAGTGGCTGTTTTAATAGGGGAGGAAGAACCAAAACCAATGGTTTGTCATAACTTCTTTTACCAGGGGCTACACACCATTCTGAAATAAGAAAAAGCATCTTTAGTAGTTATACAACTGTAGGATGCAGGGCTGTATTTGCCTAAATCACAGGATGCCATCTAATCCGCAGCAGCAGATGCTTGATGTTTGTTTTTGAAAGACATGAAGAAGTGAGTTCACTGATGTCAAGTTCCCTGAGTCCTACAGAGCAGAAGACCTGAGACTGGAGCTGAGGGCCACGTTCCAGCAGGACAACCAACATATGCTGGAGCTGGAACGGTTCACATCCAAGCAGATTCATGTGATAAATGGCCTAATCAAAGTCCAGACCTAAATAAAAAACAAACAAACAAACAAAAAAAAAAAACAGTGTCAGAAAGTTGACCTTAGCAAGACAGACTGTGTTTTCCTTTGTCTCTTGCATCCTGTTAACTGACAGGATGTTAAAGCATAGTTGTGAAGTGGAGAGTGTTTGTCTGGGACCTCAGGGTCCCACATCTGTCTTTTGGAGGTGATGTGGGTCTACTGGCATCATCCTGTCATGAGCTGCTCACACTTAAGTGTGAAGGTGCTGGAATGAAACTCTTCCCCTAAATTTGTAACTAGTGGTTCCTGAGAAGAAAAAGCTACACTGCTCCCTTTGGGTCAGGTATAGGTTTCTACCTGAAGTGTAGAAGTTAAAGTGGTATATTGCTCTTGAGTAGTGGTGGGATGGAATCCTCAGTTATGTGCACATTGCTCTGCTCTGTTGTTATAAAGAAAACTCTGATTCAAGAAGAAAAGGATTTAATCCCGGATGAGCCCCCAATTTTGTTGCATCCCCTGCTTTGGTCTAGTGGACATAAGGGACATAACCCTAGACAGTGAATGAGGAGTCAAGACGGCATTTAAGGTGTTTATTTTCTGCCATGTTTTCAAGTTGATTTTGGTAGACTGATAAAAGCTTCAGTTCTAGTCAGTATAATAAATAAAACAACACTGAAAGAAAATGCTTAACTCCAAATGAAAACAAAACATACACACCTAAAAATAACCTCCCTTAAATCCACAAAACAGGAAAAGATTCAGTTTAAGCAAAAGGACAGTTCTTCCTGTCCTTTTGGTCAGCAGCCTGATCAAAGTTACATTATTCAAGTCAGGATCAAAGAGGCATATAAGCCTGTACCACAGCAGTCACAAGGCACTGAAGTGCAGCTTCACAGCCATTAAATAGTGCAACACAGGTAATTGGTTGGCTTGAAACCAAGGAAGCAGCATCCAATCACATTAGAGGAAACAGATACACAAGTGGCATTTAAACCAACATGCAGGGATCTGTGTCCATCTGTCCCCAAACAGTCACAGATACCTGAAAAGAAACAGAAAAATCTCACTGAGCCACTGCTTGTATGTGATAGAGAGTCTCTGACATGCAAAGCATGACTGGCTGCCGTTTGGACACAATGTCAACACCGATGGAAGCCTAATGGGTGCCTGGAAGGTTCTGCAATAAAATCTCAAACATCTGTTAGTGCATCCCGGTGTTCAGGCTGACTCGACGGCAGAAGGTTGAAAGATTAGCACTTCATTCTTCATTCCCTTTTACTGCTTTTAGTGAGCACGGCAGCATAAGGTTAAGTAGGTTCCTCTAAGATTTATTCACACGCCTGCACATTTTCAGCTTCCAGCAGGCAAATTACAAAGTAGTGAAAGATAGTGATGCTGCTGCTCCAACTATTAATGTCAGACAGCTTTATGTTCCGCCCAAAAGAGGGGAAAAAGTAAGCCATGGCTTGATGGATTCTCAGTCATGACCTTGTCAATCACAAGTACATTTACAGATATTAACATCTGTCAGGTTGTAGCTTTGACAGATTCTGTCCACTGGAACGGTTCTGACCTCATGTAAGATCCTGACCTGAAGCAGATGATGGAGAAATGCTTTTACTTTTTATCACTTAATATCTGTTATTTACAGCTGAAACTAGATATCTACATAATATAAAAATAAAAAGATACATATTTTTTCTAGCTGTCTGAAGTTAAATCAAACCAAACTTTTTATTTTATTTTAGCTTAGTTAGAATTACGGAAATTATTTCTATTTACTAAATGCCAGAAAACTTAGTGAGGACATTTTTTAGAGATTGTTTTTGTAGCTTTCCTTGAATTCATGCATTTGGTCAGGATGAAATAGAACTGTCTATCAAACCTTCTGGGTTTTCTTCCACAAGCTTCTGACAATAGATAGCTGGAGCTCTGGTTCATTCCTCCTGACAGAACTGAGCTTGTTTTCACCTCATTCACACACACCTTTTCAGATCTTAAAACAACTTCTCTATACGACTGAGATCAGGACTTTGTGATGGCCACACCAAAAACTTGAATTTGTTGTCCTTAAGTGATTTCATAACCACTTTGGCCTTATGCTTAAAGTTGTTGTCCATTTGGAAGACCACTTTGTGTACAATCTTTTATTTCCTGGCTGTTTTTTAGATGTTGCTTCAGTATTTCTCCATAATGTTCCTTCCTCATGCTGGTATCTATTTTATGAAGTGCACCAGTTCATCCTGCAGCCAAACAGCACTACGCCATGATACTGCCACACCCATACTGTACAGTTAGGACGGTGAAATCATCCACTTTTTCCTCTAATTGTTAAGCCGGTCATTATGACCAAACAGTTCCACCTGAGTTCCATCAGAATGCAGGACAGGCCTCCAACAATGAAGGTCTTTACCCCTGTTTGCATTTACAAACTGCAATCTGATATTTTATGTTACTTTTGAAGTAAAAGCTTCTTCCTTCCTTCCTTTTCAGAAAAAAAATCTAAAAAAAAAATATGCTTAGGCTAAATCTTCTGACATTAACCAACATAAGACAAGAGCAGCTTGGTCAGACTTAACTTCAGACAGAGAAAAAATGTTTTTATTCATTCTGGTTTCAGTTACAAAGTTTTTTGCTCAAAGGCACAATGCGTGGAGGACATCTAACATTGCACATCATCCTGAAAACTTCATTGTCATGAGGAAACAGATTGGTAACAGGAAAAAAATCGTATTCTTTGCATAACCAAAAGGTGTGATCTTTTTGGATTTTTATTTACAAAATGTATCCGAATTGTGCTTAATTTGTTTTCGCTTGTTCAAGTGTTTCAAATCTGCTACATCAGAAAGCAGTTGGTGTTGCTCTAGTCTAGCTTACTCTGGTTGGAATGGGACAAAATGTGGAAAATTTCAATGGGTGTGAATACTTTTGTAATTACTGAGACGCTGTGGTCTGTCTGAAAGGTTCCCATGTGTAGCTCTGAATGTGTCAGAGGATCAGGTGTTAGTTAGTATCAAGGACATTTGGGTTGGTAGAAAACCCTCTGGCTCCTCTTTGTCATTCTTGTTAGGTTGAAGCAGCCATTAATATTTATAATCCATAATAGAGCTGTCCCAAAGGATTCAGCAAGACATAAAGTCTGCCAAAACACAGTTTAGTAAATTGAGGATTAGAACAGATCCTGTTTCATTCATTTTTTCCTTCCTGTGTATTTAAAAGGTTACAGAGACTAAGGAGTGCCAGGTGACATCTGCAGGCTGGGATGTTACACAACTCCACTAAACTATTTAAGGATAATTGATTAAATCTGGGCTTATGATTCTGAGGCTTATATAGCTGGATTAAAAAATATATTTTAAATAAATACAAACTGAACCAAACAACTCCTAAACAAAAGGAAGACCATTACAATAATCAGTACGTAAAAAGTAGCTGTTAGTGTGTGGTTATGGTTTCCACCTTTTCATGGTGTGGTTTAAGGGTTACTTGATGTCACAATATTTTTTTTTTTACCTGTAAGAGTTCTCTACAGTAGAAGGACGGACTGGGTTGGACGGCATGCTTTTCCCTCTGTCTGCCATATTGGATTTAACAAACAAACTCCTATTTTTTGCTGAAACGTTATTTGTAAGTTCATTTTGTCTTATTTCAGGTATGTGCATTTGAAACTAGACCAAAAATACTTTTGTGTTTTTACAGTGTTAACAAGAGCCCAGTTTAACAGCTGCAGCTGTTACCCAGTGTAACGGCGACTCTGCTTGTTATATAATTAATGACAATTTACCACAGAAAAGCTCAAGAAATATATTTCCTTCTTTTTATACCTTATGTTATACATCTTACAGAGCAAATTGGCATGCAGAGGACTTGATGTCATCAGTTTGCAGGCGGTTTTAAAGCAGAAGCACCTGAGGTGGAGCAGCAGGGCAGACTGCAGCTGGCTGCCAGCTGCTGCAGAACTTGGCACACATGAAACACTAATTATAGGAAGGACTGGGAAAAGAGTTCATATACATTAAACACACATACATAAGCGGTCAACTATGTATCATCACTAAGATACCATTCAGGGGCAGAATTCTATAAGAGCACGTACTGCAAGGTGAAGCACGTACTTTATATTAAAAAACTATGATCCACAAAATAAAAGCAAAAATAGAGAATGACAGGTTCTCTGCCTGGAACATAATCTGTTAGAGGTCTACAGATCCCAGCATGTTCATGTGTTCAAGTGGCCCAAAGTCCATATCTACACTGGGTAAGACCTCTTTAAATCTTTCAGAGTGGAGTTGAAAATGTAATAATAATAATAATAATAAAAAAAAAGATGAGGAAAAACTTACAAGAAAACCACAGGAAGCCAGAGGAGAACAAAGAGAGAGAGAAAGAGGCATGGGGGTAAATAAATCTAACACTAAAGAATAAATAGATCTAAGATACTAAACTAGAGAGAGAAGGAATAATTAGACACAAAAAAATAAACATAATTAACTAGAATTACTGAGGAAGGACTGAAGTAAAGTAAAACAGAAACAAAAGAAATGAAATAAAAGACTAAAGAATAAACAAACTTCAAAACACAGGATCATAGGAATACATGGTAGTAATGTTTATTTTAAAGATCATATTTTTTTTCTTTGTCTTTCGACTCGTTTTGATGTTGTTGTTGTTTTGTTTTTATGTCTGTTTCATATGACACTCTTTGGCCAACAGTCTTGTTTTAAAGTGTTTTATAAATTATATTGTCTTGTATTATATTTGTTCATATTTTTCAAACATGTTTTTAAAAGCAAAGAAAAGTAGGACGAGAAAGCATGTGCATACATATTCAAGAACAAAATTATCTCACACTTTTCTGTTTGAAAAGAAGAAGGTAGAAGTGAACACTTTTATAATCCTCTTGTCTCTAGTTAATACGTTCAATTTAATGTGAACAAAATGTGAAAAATGTGAATAATTAAGAATTTCTTTACATTCCAAATGAGGAGTCAGAACCAGGAAACTGTAGGATGACATGTTTTCATTCAGTCACATTGGTGATGCTGAAAGCATCACCAATGCTTTCAGCATTTCAGCATCCTCCTTTAACTTTTAATGTACAGAGTTGCTGAGCTTCAACCAAGTAAATTAATAAAGTTCAATGTATCAGACAGTGAAAACATACAGAGAGAAGCTGATGTTTGTGGTTCCACACTGGGAGGTCTTCCATGCGTCTGCCGGCTCCAGGAAAGGACCAGACAGACGGCTTGGTCACCACAAAGTTATGCAGATGAATAATGTGCAAACTGCAGTTACATGGGAGAACACCTGTTTGTGAGCAGGCGTTCTGTAATGTTTGCTTGTCTCACTCCTGAAAGGTCTCACTGTTACTCATAGCAACCTAACAAAAGTTGGATTTCCACTGCATAATGCTGTAAACTTGTTGCTTCAATTATTTGTTTTCACTGTAATTAAGCAGCATCCCTGTTCCTGTAGCTCCCAGTGGAGGTATCAGAGTCTCTGACAATAACTTCATATTAGACATATCCATTCATTCAGTAACTCCCTCCCTTAGGAGCTGCATCCTCTCAGCTGCATCAGCTCCCCTGGGCAGCAGCCAGCCTCAGCTGGGGGAAGGGAAACCAGCCAGAACCATTTGTCTCCATCAGCAGAGGGACATGTCGCCAGAGAATCATGTTCAGTGATCCATAACGGTTCATACCCTAAGAGTTTACAAACTGTTGTTTGTGCAGAGCTGCAAAAGAACAGGCAGAGAGCCAGATTTTCTGAAATTCCACCCAAAGCAGAGGAATCAGGGATAGAATTGGTCATTTTCCAGCTTCAACCAATCAGAGACTCATTTCAGTCACTCATGTGTCATAAGTGTGAGAAAACGTCTCCACTCCCACCAGCATGGAAATGTCTACATAGTCATAATCAGGTTAGTAGGTCACAATATCTCTATGAATTTCCATGTCTGAGCTCAATAAGTGTGCGAATAAAAAATCAATATGAGGCAGCTGGAAATCTAAAAGAGATGAAATTATGGGACATCTAGCACACTGGAAAAATGTTTCCTTGAACCAGCGAAAAAATTACTCAAATTTGTTGCAGCTAATTTTATTAGTTTTGCTCAAGCTGTAATTCTCATTTCAGAATCACTCAAATTAGAGCAAATTTAAATTAGCTGTAACAAATTAGAGTAATATTTTACGTAAAAAACAAACCAGTGATTTAATGAACTCTGTTCCCTGAGTGAGGTAGAGGAATTCAAGTGAAATGTTATCTTAAGACCTAACAGTCCAGCACCTTACACAAAAATTTAAACCTCTCTACAATTTTAAACATTGATCATTAATTGCTTGTGAATAAAATTGTGATTTGACAAAACTGAACATTGGCAGAATTTAGGCATTTTCATTTGCTCCACTTCTGACCAGCATTGTTTCTCTGGTCAGTATGGAAATTATCCAGCACTTCATGTTCTCCAAATACCTGATTTTGGTTCTACTACTACTAAAAATAATGGTAATATTATCAGTCATCAAAGAGGATTTGTAAAACGTAATGGTAGTGAATGGAAGCATCTGGAAGTCTCACTTGTTTTACTTATCATTAGTCATTATTTGTCTAATAATTGAGGTGCATTACAGTAATGCGGCAAAAGATTACAAGTCAACAGATAATCCAATCAAGAAAGTATGAGGGACATTTCAGGAAAGTTCTTAGAAACTGTATAGTAAGTTCAGGAAGAGTTCCAGGTCAGGTTCGTCAAAGTTTCCTTTCAAGTTTTAGAAAGGTTTGGAAAGTTTCAGATAAGTTTAAGGTACAGCAAAGTACAACATTATTCATACCACTGGTGGATTTAGGCATGTAATCAAAATAAGCTTTGTTCATCATGCTGTTCCACAAACATGGAATTTGACTTCACTTCCGCGTTGCTCTTAGTGGAAACATTTTAAATTTTGACACATCCACCACCTTTTGCTGGTGGACGTGTGTGTTGATCAGTGTGTGTTGATTAAATAGGATCGTGATGTATTTTCCTGGGTGGAAGTGAAATCCCAAGTAGACTATATCATCTAGCAATTTACAATATTACATTTAAAATTCCATATTGTAAATTGTAATATTACATTATTACAGTTTTTGTAATACTGTATCAGTGTTTTGACTTAAACATAAAATTAGGGTGATGGTAAGGAGGCTTTCCAAACTTAATGATTTGCCAATACAGATTTTTCATTAGTCATTGGGAAGGGAGTCACATTTCTTAAGTAAAATGCAAATAGAAACAAATATGTGACGTGTGTGATGCGATAAGTGTTTCCATTGCAGTTTTGTGAAATGCGCTAATTTGGAAACAGCCAAAAAATCACCTAATTCTAGCATATAAACATTTTATTTTTGATTTTTTTCGTAGGTGGAGTCCTTCCATTTAGCAGATTTTTTTCGTAATTCCAATTTGCACAAGTTTAAGGTAAATGGAAACAGATTCTCGTCTCATTTCCTGCCAATAACAAACTTCTTGGCTGAATGGCAAGCATTTTAAATCTAAATCTGGAAGGGGTCTGAATAATTTTGTGCTTAATTTTGGGTTCAAAAAAGTTTCATGAATGTTCCAGATAGTACCTGGAAAATTCCTTGAAAGTTATTAGAAGTACTTGGAAAAAAACATCAGCTTCAGACGAAAAGATGGAAAAACTGTCAATGAGATTTCAGTGAGACGCAGAAGAAACAGAGGAATGTATTCAAGAGGGAATAGTAAAGTTCTCTGAAGCTGGTAGGGTAAAGCGGTTTATGTTTTATAGATGATATGATAAAATAGGATGAATAGGCTTTCCATAAACGGTGGAACTAGATCAAAAGTTTGGGATCCCTGTGAGCTCAGTGGCTGAAGATGACCTGAAGATGAACTGCTTCCCTGCAGGGCAACAGAACTGACACAGTTAGCTGTTAGCTGTCAGCGTCACTTTGTGTGATGACAGCCAGGTGTTTTCAGCTTCATGCATCTCCCAGGTAACAACACCCTGAGCTGAGTTTGGAGTTTCGCAGGAAGGCGACAAGATGGAATGTCAGTAGAGGATGTGAGGTAAATAATGACTAAGACATGAGAAAAACCCAGCACAGCTCTCCACAGTCCTTTACTTAAAAATATCAATTTTAAACAGACATCTTCAAATTAAACTGCCAGTTAAATGAATAACAAAAGCTCTTTACTGATCTAATATTTTCATACTTCATTTTTAGTTTGTTTAAAACAGAGGTGTTAAAACTTTTTGTCAAGAGGGTCAAAATCAATGAGTCAGTGGTATTTTTGGGTGAACCAGAAAAAAAAAAAAAAACAACTACAATCAAGAAAATAAAGTAGTAATCTTTATGTAGAAAAAAAATGTAAATCCAAAACTTATCAAGCATTTTGCACATTTGATGTATTAAATAAGAGGCACAATTTTTTCTAATCCTTTTAGGCTCAGATGAACCAATTTATTCTGTTTAAGAAGAGGATTTGGGTCCTTCTTTCCCATATTCTTGCTGTATTTAGTCAAGTTTAATAAATGGAATAAAAGCTGATTTGGGTCTAACAATTGTGGATAAATGTGTTTTTACTTATTATCAGTGATCGGACTAATACTTTGTGTCACATTTAACATTTTCCATTATAAGACAAGAGTAATAATTTCACCCTGATTAAAAATTCAAAGTTCAGTAAACAAAAAGTTCATTCTGGAATTGCATTCTCACCAGCTTTAGATTGGTTTAATATGATTCTAGTTTGTTCAGAAAGTTCAGCTGGTTTGGGGAAATGTAGATGTGAAACTGAACTCTGATGTGAACTCTGGCCTGTGTCTCAGTTCAGGTAAGGTGAACTCTGATGCTGTTTGAACACATGCGGATGCAAGCGGATCAAAGACTGCTTCTAAAGTGGGAAATGCACTACGGCACAGGGTATTCTGGATAAATACATCCTGAACAAACATACGAGTCTAGCGCCAGCAGAAGAAATGGCTCATGGTCTTTACCTGATGCCTCCATATAAGTCTTCTTTTGAGATTTTCATGTTGTTTCCTTTAGTGGTTCGTGGTACAGCGCCACCAGAGGGTTTTGATCTTTTAGTGCAGTTTAAAAATGAACCCCACCAGCTGAAAATGTAACGAATGTTCACTCTAAACTGATGTTCTGTATTCATCAGGTGTGAATACAGAACATCACTCTTTAACCTGTTACATTCTTCCTACCATTCTTCCATAAGGACCAGATTTGATAGTTATTCTTAGCTGTTGCTTCTAAACAGAATAAAAATATTAAGGTGGAAAGGATAAAATTGCTGATTGTAAATTTTTTCGAGTAACCTAACCTAAACCTATAAACTAAACGTGACAAAATGTGAAAACGTTGAAGGTTTATGAAGACTTTTGACCGTACATCATCTTGATGAAAGCCTGTCCTTTAGTGTTGTTGAGCAGCTACCTTGGTTGTTCATCTAGTCAAATAAACATTTGGAGATGAGACTCCAAATGTGGGAATACAAGT
The DNA here is from genome assembly GCA_903066815.1 of Brachyrhaphis roseni. Taxonomy (NCBI): domain Eukaryota; kingdom Metazoa; phylum Chordata; class Actinopteri; order Cyprinodontiformes; family Poeciliidae; genus Brachyrhaphis; species Brachyrhaphis roseni. The sequence goes on from CAEFZY010057091.1 coordinate 10,386, forward strand.
AGGAAACTGAGTTGTATTTGGCAGTTATTGCTGTAAATGCAGCAAATATTAAGATTAGGTTTCACTTAATACATATTTGATGTTCTGGAACCTGAGGGGAGATGGCAGCAAACTGAAGTCACTCTTGGAACAAATGAAAATATGATTCTCCTCCTCCCAAGCAAACCGTGAAGGATTACGGACGACACATGCTTGGGTAACTGCAAACAGAAACCAGAGCCAGGCAGTGAATCATGGTAAACACAGGCTTCTTGTGAGCAAGAACAAGAGAACTCAGCCCTGTAAGTGTTCTGGGTTAACAGGATGCAGCAGTGCAAGATAGAAGGCTGGGGAACATATGGAGACTGTATCCCGGCAACCAACAGCAGATAAACACACTGAGCACATGGATGCTCCCACAACTTCTACACAAAATGATCTATAACTAATAGTCTTTTTACGTATTACATAGTAGTTCAATGTAAAAGTAAAACTAGACATTTCCATTCAACACAAAACCAATTTCCTCATAGCTTCAAGCTAAACTTTTTATGTAGGAATACTGAAATTATATACACCTCAAACACTTTTTCCTTGGAAAAACTTACAAAACCAGAAAAGGACCAGGAAGAGAATTGTCAGCCTGGTTTATTTTTGGGACTAATTTGAAACGAGTCGTGTACCAACATGGACTAAAAGGCCACTCAGAGACAAAGAAGCCATTACAAAGGAACATATAATAAAGGTAACAGCTTGCAAATGCACTCAGGGAACTAACATTTTTTATTTTTTGGCGAGATTTCCTGTGGTCTGATGAAGCTAAATTGAAATGTTTCTGTGGAAATACTGGAGAAGGATGTCAGTGCCATAACATTTGTGCCAGAGGCCTTCAATCCTGACCCAGATACACAAGTTATTTCAGGCACAGTGGGTCAAATTGTCAGCTAACTATTGTGGAAAGAAGCCCAAAATATTTGACTCAAGTCAGACTGCTTGTATGGCAATTCTACTGAAGAAATTAATCTGAAGAAAGTAATCAAAATATCGCTCAACATTTAGCCAATAGAAAAACTTAGGATTTTATCTGTACAAACTACACCAAACACAAGTTTCCTCACAGTTAGTTCTTTAGTGACATCAGGACATATGTGAAAACTGCAGGAAAGGCCCAACTTTTATAGTCCATTTGACATCAATGACGTTGCCGTGGAAGACTATGGATGACATGTTTTTGCTCGACCTTTCCAACTACAGCAGCGCTAGCAAACACAGCTGTTATCAACAACGGGCCAAATCAGGATTTTCACAAGCGTGTAATGGAATAATATGAGGATAAGGATCAGTTTGCTCTTCCCCAAGGTTTATGACTTTGGATCAACATTTGCGATTCGTCTGGAAACTCAACATGTGATCCAACAGTTGGTTTGGATTGTTAGAGGTGTACAGGGAGTGCTAATTATTAAGTGTTAGTTCCTGATAACGATGAACATAATAAAACTAAGGTAATGAAACTGAGTTCAGCTTCCCTAGCCTTAACCCTAATTCTAACTCTAAATGTAGGTAGCTGAACGATGTTTGAATCTCCTAACTTCTAACTTCCCTTGAAATGACTAATCAAAAGCAAACTGCCAACTGCTGGATGGTCTGAGGTACTATGAGTTCTTAGGGGCTTTCTGCTCTTTAAAGTTCAAGTAATGCAAACAATCAAGCTGTTCAGAGAACCTCAGGAGTGGACGTGGATTATTTTTAAAGTGAAAACAATAATGGAGTGTGGAGAGTTTCTGAAGGCACTGATCTCTTCCTGTGCATGTCGCTGTGAAACTCAGCAAACAGACCTGACCCATCCATCATCACCCGGCTCAGCATCTGGATGTGATTGAGTCGCTCAGTGCCCCGGATCATCTGGAGACACCAGTAGGACTGAACTCATTCAGCTTCCCCCAAAATTCTTCAGTTTGCTTTGAATCATTGCCTGACATTTTATTCCCAGCCCTCGCATTACTTCATTTTTCTCATGGATTTTCATTTTAGCTCTGCCCTCCCTCCTGGCCGTTCAGCCAGGACTGTTTGCAAATTAAAGCCACTTAGCCTCTTGACTCAGCTGCTGCTGCCCTGGCCTTCCACTGGTATCTCACTGTGGAAAACGATGTGGGACTCCGCACCATTGGAGACATGGTTTTGGCCCTGGTGGAAGAAAACATTAAACATTGTGTGATGGCTGTGAGACATCCATCATTGTGCTGCTAGCCAGCAGCACAATCAGGCAGCTCTTTCCTTCTTCATTCAGCCAGCTGTGAGCCAGTGAATCATCCATATTCCTGACAGCTAATGTGTCTTCTTCACAGGCCTCCGTATCTGGATCTGTGTTTAACTGTGTGCAGATGGCCTCACACCGAATCTGAGTCTGAACCAGATTCAGTGGAGGATGTGAAAGATCATCCAAGGAGGATGTTTAGATTCCATTTTCTAGAAGGAGAAAATATTAAATTCCTACCCTATCAAGCTCTCATCCATCCCATTATGAATCATGAATAAGTCAGTGAAAACATCCAGACTTGTCACTGATGTGTTAGCATGGAAATTTGGCCACCTCACACTCAGCAGTCTGGTGTTGGAACATCATCCATTCATTACTTTTAAATGTGTGTGTGAGTGTGTAACTTCACATCTCTCCAGCAGCGGCCCACAGTGTCCAGGTATTCACCAGTGTCAGAAAATCTTCTCCCCTTTAAAGAGACAGACTGGTTCTGATATGAAGAGCTGCAGCACAGACATACAAATCGGTTCAAATGTTTTGTTATCTGACATAATTCTTCTCTTTTGGTTTTTTTGATACATTTGTGGGAGGTATTATGTGTTTTCCTGGAAAATAGTGCCATTTTACAGCACAATAAAGTAACTATCCTTAAGTTGTTATAAAAATGTTACATATATCAAATATGACTTAAAAGAAATTGGACTTTGTATTTTAACACATTGAAATTGGGCCTCTGTGTCTTTAAAAACTCCTGCTCTTTCTGAAACTCCGCCTTCAGGAAGTCAACCCAACATGGCTCCTCTATTAACCCTTTAACAATGTTCTTACCTGCATTGAGAAGTAGCTCAACTGTTCGTGGACAGGTCAGGTACTTCACTTGTAAATGAAGGCTTACTCAGTTCCTTCTAACTGAAGCTAATTAAAGCATCAAAGGGACTTTCTACATCTCTCCAAGATCTCTGCTCTCCTCTCAGACTGGAACTTACCCATGTTTGATGCAAAAAACTTAGCAATGGTATATTAGCAGCTCTGCTAATATAATAGCACTGGTAGCCTCAACAGCTAATTTCAGTCATAGAATGCTGAATAAAAAAAACATAGTGAGAAGCAGTCTTGTTTTCTGTTTGAATCAAACCATTTTCATTTGTTCATTAGATTTGTTGTTCTGGACTTTGACTAGGTCATTCTGGGAGTGTGTGCTATAAAGTTCCAGCTTAATTTTGGTTTTGAAGAAAAAAACATTCGCTCACTTGACGCAGCCACCACCACGTTTGATGGTTGGGTTAAAAACAACTTTTCAGCAACATTGTGCAGTAGCATCATTCTGTACTACTTTGTGTTAGTCTACCACACAAAACATAATAAATATACTCAGGTTTGTTGTCATAACGCAATAAAAAGTTAATGAGGTGTGAATAGTTTTGCAAGCTACTGTAAATGTTTGGGTATCTGATAGATAGAAAGATTGGCTCTGTGCTTTTCAGCTCTAGTTTTACTGTTTCATATAAACAAGTTGAATCTGGAAATGGATAACGGCAGATTATGGCATTAGTCACCCTATATTGTTGCTTCTTTGTGTGCAGATGAATAGTGTGTGTTATCTGAAAAGAACTCGATGACTCTGTTCTGTCTGCCTTGCTGTGTATTCGAGCTGTTCTCTGAAATCTGAGCTCGGGGATTAGCTGCATTACACCATAAAAACCTCAGCCACAGAGGCTTTTAAATGTCTGAAAGCTTTATTTCCCAAATGTGCTACTTCCATTTTGTAAATATAAAAGCTTGGCTTGAAATCGAGGCAGAGTGGCTGGCCTTCATAGAGCTGCTGAGATGAGAAGACAAAAGGAAGAGGCTGGACAGGAGACAATGAGAAAAGACGCGTCTACTTCTCATTTCCATTCATGAAACATTTCACACAAACATGTGATGCTTGGGAAGAAGCTCAGCAATAAAAAAACAAAACAAAACAAGAACAGTTCTGTATATTTTTCTTATTTCCCATTTTCTTACAAGCGCATCATGATAGTAAGCAATAAAAATGATCTTGTGCATGCTGAAGATTATCTAAAATATTTTTAGTTCCTGGTTCCTTTGATACAGTTTAGACTTTTCATATAGTAATTACCTTTTTAATAGCTTCAGTTAAACAGAATCAGACTGTTGGAGTGAAGCTCTTTGTGCAGAAACTTATAGTGAGCATGCAGCACATCTGATGTAGCAAAATATGAAGTGGAAAAAGCTCAACGGGGAAAAGATTTTCTTTTTTAAAATTATATGTAAAGGACCAAAAAGTCCTAATAATCTACACATTAATGTGGTTTATGGACTTATTTAAAGAACAAAGCACCAAAAACATGAATGAAATTTATTGTGTAGGCTATTACTATACTGAAATACCAGAGTACCAACATGACACATCAATCCTCTTTGACCCACCATGACACAAGTGAGCGAACAGTCACAGCAGGTCCATTCACCTTCCACAGACCAGCGGGGACTGTGAGGAAACAGTGTCTTGTCATAAGTGTTCATCTCCATGTTAATACTTTTTGACAAACTGCAATGTATTTTATTGGGACATTAATTCAATAGACCAACACAAAGTGGACCACAGTCATGAAGTGATTCAAAAACTACATGGTTTCAAAAGTGCTCTGAAAAGTTGTTTGTATTCATCCATGCAACAAGGTGGTGGCAGTGGGAAACTGCTGTCTCCATGGCAGCTTCAATCCAATCTGACTAAATTGGAGTTGTTTGGTGAAGAAGAATAAACAAAAGCTCCACAAAAAATGTAGACATCCCCCTGCAGGCTTGCAGCTGAAACTGCAGGCAGACATGGCTACAAGAATAAAAATGCACATACGTTTTGCAGATTTTTTATTAATAAAATCTTTCAACTTCACAATGATGCATGACACTGCGTTTGTCTTTTGCATAAAACCCTAATAAAATAAATGAAAGTTGGTGGTAAAATGTGGAAAAGTTCAAGGAGTGGGAATACATTTAGGAATACAGTGGGAACCAGATACTTCCATCTACTACATAAAAACACATGAACTGTTCTCTGTGATTGACATAAAATCAGAACAAACTTTTTCTATTTCACACTAGTTAAGCTTAATTAAAATAGCCAGAATAATGAGAAATATGTGGTTAAATAAATCTATCACTTTATTCAAATTCTGAGGTTTCCATAGCAGTCTACAAAATACTATGCATTTGGTAGACTTGTCTTTGTAAACATTTGAATTTCTTTTCACAAGCTTCTCACAGCAGTTTGCTGGAAACTGGACCCATTCCTTCTGACAGAACTGGATCAGGTTTGAAGGCCTTCTTGCTCAAACAAACATTTTTATCTCCGACCCCTGCCGTTCTCTAGGATTGAGATCAGGGACTTTGTTGTCCTCAAGTCGCATTGTAGCCAATGTGATGGTATGTTGAGGGTTACTGTCCGTCTGGGAGAGCCATTTGTGTCAAAGCTGAAACTTCCTCGATCTCCAGAGATGTTTCAATATTTTCATATTGAAAATATAAAAATATTTTATATTGAAGTGACATTTTGTGCACTTCACAAAATGTCATCTATTTTGTGAAGTGCACCAGTTCCTCCTGCAGCAAAACACCCCCCAACTGCACAGTTGGGATAGTGTATTCTTCCAAGTGGAATCCTTGTCATTATGTCCAAACACTAGAATTTAAGTTCCATCAGACCACAGAAATGTCTGGCATTTAATGCCTTTAGACTGAGGACTTCTTCCTCTCTGAGGGGCCTTTCAGCCCATGTTGGTACAGACATCGCTGTGGATAACCAGCCTCAGAATCATCTTATCAAGGTCTTTAGCTTTGGTTCTGGGGTTTCCAATGCAGTTCATACCTGCAGATAACTGAGCATCTAGATCCGGATGCAAAAATTCCTTAAAATAAATTCACAGCTGTGCCTTTGTTTAACCTAAATTAGAGGCTTACATCATCTTCTAGCTCAGGGATTGTCAAATCCAGGCCTCGAGGGCCTGTGTCCTGCAACTTTCAGATGCATCTCTGCTTCAACACAACTGAGGCAAATAATGAGGTTGTTAGCAGGACTGTGGAAAACTTGACTGCACACTGGGGAGGAAATTCAGTGATTTCATTAAAGGTGTGTTAGACCAGGAACACATCAAAAAGTTGCAGGACCCTGAATTTTAAGACCCCTGTTTTTCCTGTTTGACTAAAGTAATATTATTCTTACTGTGTGTAAACCTTTGAATTTCAGGAAAGCTACCAAAAATCTCTTATTATTGTGGCATCTAGCAAATAGAAATAATTTAGGTAATACTACGTGACATAAAACAGGAAAAGATTAGTCAGATCTAAAGTTCCACAGAGATAAAAACAATCTTGTGTTTTTGTGCAGGAGATGTAGAGATGAGGTTTTCACTGTATTCAAGTCCTTTGGCTGTAATGGAAGTAGCTGCAGAGGTATGAGGATAAATAACAGAGAAGAGCCAGGATGTTCAGCAATCTGCTCTCAACACATCCTCACATGTACTTGGATTAGGCCAACCATGATGGTGGACGTCAAGGGAACTCTACGTGACTGTGACATCGTCTGCATCACACTGATGTAAGGCACCTTCCTGAGAGCTACCTGTCACGTGTTTTCCAGTAAAGTGTCTGAGCACGTACAGTACGAGAAGTCAGCCAGCACCAGTCTGGAGTCATCTTCAACAGGACTTCATGGACATTTTAAAAAGAGACAAACTAGAAAACATGACAATATAAAAAAGACCTGAATATTCTAGGAAGTAACAGTCTTTTGGTTTTAAAAGAAACATTTTTTTGCATATGAACAGGCTCAGAGGAAAATAATAATAAAAAAAAAACACTCAAAAATATATATAAAAAAGGTTCAAACAATAATGGTGTGACTGAATTCAGATAAAGAAAAATGGAAAAAAACTATAAATTTGAGTGGTTTCACACGTCCCGGCATTTGTCTGTAGTTCTTATTTTAGGGTTCAATGTTAAGGGAAAAGATGGGACTCCCCTGCTTTTGATAAAGTGATAATTTCCATGATAGTAGCAGGAGCAGCAGCTTTACAACTCAATGTGTCCATCCATCAGTCGTCCTTAGAAGTTCTTGAAGATCTCCAGGTCCTTCGGAGGCACAGGAGGGTCTTTCTTCCAGTCGTCATCTGGATACGTATCAAAGTTGGATGTATCACCCTCATGAGAGACTTTAGGAATTATCGGAGGCTGAGGATGCAGGAGAACAGAATGAGAACAAGCTTGGTTTAATGGTTAGTGACCATCAGCTCAGGCTCACTACAGCAGGACAGTGATCCGAGGCACAACAGTTACTCCACCTCCAAATGGGTAGAAAAAAAAAAACTAAAGAAAATGGTCTAGTTAAAGTCTGGGCTTATATCTGAAGGGCCTTTCTGTGTGGCAAATATGTTTTGGGGGCAATTACTGTTTCATATAGAGGCAGGTGTGAAATTAGCCTTCTGCATTTACTCAGGTTGTCTTTTCCTGATTTCACCAGTAGCTCAAATATTTATTTAAAAATCAGTTGCTGTCTTGTTTGTGAACTGAAAATGTCGAAGTACCTCGATTTACAAATTGCATGGAAAAGCAACAGGAACACATGAGTATGATTCAGTTCTAAACATCAAAGTGAAGCTCTATGAATGTCAGTAACCAAGTCCAATATGAGTCAGCCAAAGTGGAGCCTCACTAGCGGTCAGGTTCTTTCAGAGGAACAGCACAATGAGGCGGAAAAGCTATAAAATTTCCCAATAAATTATTGTGTCCCATTTCTGTGACATGAATGCACTCATTCAGGCCAACAGTGGTGCTCAGAGATTGGGTTAGGTGCTGCAGACCTTCAGGCCATCTCTGCCCTCTTATCAGGCAGCCAGAGCAAACATTGCTGCAAAGGCTGTAATCCACCCAGAAAGAGAGGTTAGAGCTAAGTCATCTTGAACCTAAGGCTGTCCCTCTGCACGGCCTACAGATCTGACGTTGTTTAACATTGTTGGAGCAGCAGGGAGTCTTTCATACAGCTACAAAGGAGAGGAGAGATCTTCAGTCCTGTTTCCAGGAAGAGGCTGAGTTTATATTAATGCTGACAGACTTCCACATGCCACAAAGAGCAGGAGGAAAGTGCTACATGTGTAGGATAAGATATTAAATAAAATATTTGAATAAAATGTCCTTATTACTGTGCTCTGTACTGAGCTGAATAGGTTCCCATTACATGTAACAATCCCAATTCATTGCAATAAGAGACTCTCTTAGGGTTTCTACACATTTTCAAATCCTCTTTTCCTGAGATTTCTAGATACAAAGTTTCTGCAGAGGTCAGGTTTTAATTAAACATCGAACTGAGAGATGGATGTATACGTGTCCCTAATCCATTTCTTAATACCTAGACTTGAAATATGCAAAAATGCTTCAAATTTAGACTGCAAAGAAAATCTGTTCTCAGTCTGAATTGTGACATGACAAACTGTTTGCTTCAGCAGGGGACTAATAATAGATAACTGCACTTTAAAACCTCTTCCTCACTTGCTCTTTATTAATTTCCATTTGGCAGGATGTTCCTGACCCAACTTAAAAAGTTTTATTGTTGGACATTAAAACCTCAACAGTCAACTAAGCAGTTTTTTCAGTCACATCAACAGTTGGTTGGGGGCTTGTCTGGGATTCTTGGGTGTCTAAAGCTACAACCTTAAAAAAGTAAAGTGTGTTTTAGTGGCAACAAGAACCTAACAGAAAAACTCTTTAACATGATATTGAGTTGTGAACACCTTTCTGTTGCACCAAATCAGACACCTGATTTACACCTAGACCAATGTTTCCCAACCCTGGTCCTCAAGGCACACGGTCCTACAAGTTTTAGAGGTCTCCCTGCTTTAATGTGCCTGATTCAACTGATTGCAGTTCAACAAACGCCTGTTAATCAGTCATCAATTGAAATCAGCTGGCTGAAGCAAGGAAATACCTAAAACATGCAGGGCAGTGAAGCCTTGAGGACCAGGGGTGGGAAACACTGACCTAGACAACTACAACAATTTGAACGTGAACAGCTTTTATTTTGAAGTCTGTTTCATGTAGTTTACTTTGGAACCTGTTCAAATTGTTTTGCTGTCAATAAAAAAACTGAGGTCGGCTGATATTTTCGGTTTTCAATTTTATTTTTATTTTTTACAGGACAGATATATCCTCAAGCAGCACACTGCTGTGTTCAGAAGTTGACAAACAATTGGCCTTGCTGTTTATCAGAGCTACAGCTTACTAGACTGTAGTAATCCACACCTACAGTCTAGTAGCTACAGATTAGCTTCTAGACCTGTAGCTACCTGTAGATCTGGAAGCTACAATTCTAGCTAACATAGAGCTACTAGTCGTGAAAAACATTACAACTACCAGTTAAAACAGTCACTAGTTGTATAGTTCAGAGTTATTTTTAAAGGATAAAAGTGCTTAATCTCAAGCTAGGTAGCAAAGCTTCCTCATGGAAGTTCCAAACTACTCCCCTGGACAGGTTGGTTCTTACGAATTTATTTTTTGGGAGCAAACTTACCTTCAGTTTCCTCAGAGGAATAGCTTCCCAGTCCACGGTCTTAAACCATCGGTGCTTTTTCACATCATCTGCTCCATTCTGAAATAGGAAACAGGGAGGTTCATAACCATGTCACTGTGCTTACATCTGTAAACAGCAGTGTACGAGCTGACGTCTAACAGCTGGGCTGATGGGTTAATCCATGAGCCAGAAGAAAGGCATAACATAGTCATATAGTAAGTTGAAGGAGCTGATACACCAAGTTGAGATATCACAGGCCATATGAAAAATAGAATCAGAACAGAAATTCTTTAACTTTTCTTATGTTTTTCCTAATAGACTAATAAGACTATATTTATTTTCTGTGATGCAAATTTCTTGAGATGCCTAAAACTATATCTCTAAGTTTCTAACTGCATAAAAAGATAATATAACTATGCACAGCATAAATAGACATGGACATGTATTTTTCATTTCAATACTGAATCTAACTAAATTTAGGTCAACAATAATCTTGTTAGGGTTAGCAAGATTATTTCTGTTTGCTAAATGCCAGATTTTTTTTTTTTCTTTCATTTTTAAAGATCAGAGGCTTGCAGTACTGTGTATCTAAATTTAGGAAATCCCAGATGACTGTCATTATTTTATAAGCTTGTGATAAATTACTTCACATCATTGGAGTTAATGGGGGCACACTTGTGTATTTTAAGGCAACACCTCAAACCCACTAATTCCTTGTATGACATCATGGGAAAAATATGATTTAAAGTTGGAAAAAAGTGGCGTCACTTTCATAGAATGGATGGAAATATAAGGCTTCACTTCCAAAACTATTTGGCCTTGGCTTTCTGTAGAGATTTGATGTGTTACAGGTGCAAAGTTTGGATAACTACAAATGTATGTAATTAACACAAAACTTATAAACTCACACATTACAAAGTCAACCAGTACTAGTAATTGATTTTTTAATTCATTGGACAGAAATAATGAGTGCAACTAAATATCATGATTTAAAATATGACAACATGACAACTGAACTGAGAAATTTAGTGAATTGTTTAATCTAGTGTTTACTAAAGCAAAATTTAATAACAAAGCAAAGCCCTTTTATCAGCAGATTGTAATTAAATATGCTAAAAGTCTGGCAGCATTGTTGAGCTTCTATGCATCAATAAGTGAGCGGTGTTAATGAGCACTCTGACTCTTCTCCAGAGGCATCCTGGCACTCTCAAATCATTATCAGGCTGTCTGGGATTATGTGGAGTTAATCTCTGGCTTCAGTCAGCTATTTGTTTTTTTAAGAGCAGCTCCTCACACTAACTCTCATTAAAATACTCTACATATCCATCTGGAATGAAAATCTACACACTTCCATTTAACCAGAGTTTGAATAAATGTAGCAGAAATATAGACTGAAATCAGACAATGCCTACAGCTAATTGTCTGTAGACGACTTCCGACATCTGGACGTCTTTGTGTACCTTCGATCTTGGCTTTATTTTTCATGCACACAAACACTGACCTAAATATGGTTCTGTTGTTATTAAAATAAATCCTAACATCCACAGACTCAGTTATTTATTTATTTTTTTTCAATTATTAAAGTTAAGGTCCAATATGAACCCATTGGGAATTTCTAGAGTCCCAAAGCCTTAGGAATAACTGTAGCCCTTTCTAGATTCAACTTGAATTTGAAAGGGGCAATATTATGTGTTTTCTAGGAACACAGTGGCATTTTTTGATAAAATAAAGTTAACTATGTTACCCTTCAGTTGTTATAAAAATGCTACCTATCAAATATGATTTAAAAGAAATTGAACTTTGTAAATTAATGCCTTGAAATTGGGCTTCGTCTCTCTAAAAACTGCTCTTTTTGAAACTCAACCTTCAGGAAGTCATCACAACATGGCTCTTCTATTAAACCTTGAGCAAAGTTTTTACCAGCTTTTCACTGAGAAGCAGCTCCAATAATAAGCTCAACAGATGCAGTTCCCCCAGGTATTTGCCAATTGCTGCTGACTAGTCTGAAGGAACTGAGTGGGGGATAACATTATGACATAATGTAAAGTTAAAAAAAGTTGGTTTAATATAATTTCCCTTTAAATAGGGGCAAGATGTGTTTCTTTCTAGGATGTTTTAGTCTACTTCATGCTGCCAGACAGATTCAGATGAAGTCCTTTCCTCATTCTATGGGTCTCATATTAATCAGGCCTGGGTTTTATCAGTGATTTGAAAGAAGAAAAAAAAATAACAGTTAAATAATTTTAATTCAATTATAAATAATTTAATCAAACTTATTCTTGTATTCAAGTGGGTTAATTTTGCTTAAAATGAAAATGCGTTTGATGAACGAAGGCAGTACAAAATAAAAAACATAAGAAATCTGAAAAGAGGGCAACACTTCATGGTCTTGCAACCCTTCCCAGATTGCTGAACAGCAGCAGTTACTTCTTCAAACTGACTGTACGTTTTCTAAAATTGATTTTTGGCCATCAGGCCTGAGCGTTTGAATGAATTAAATGTTTCTCTCAGGAAATGTCATCATTTGCATTTAATTCAGTCATCCGGCCTTTTAAAATTGCAAAAACACAAGTCAGCCTTTTTGGTACACTTCCCCTCATTTGCGAGTAATTGGAACCATGTGGCGCAGCCCTTCCTGTGCTGTCCTAGTCCTCAGACTGTTGACGTCAGGGCGTCTACCAAAGGTCTGAAGCATAGCGAGCTGCCATGTGGTTCAGGAGACGGGAAGTCTAACCAGCTCACCTTCATGTTGCCTAGCCGTCTGGCTCGGTCAATGACCAGAAATTTCTTGATGAGGTCTCTGGAGGGAGAAAGAAACAAGTCAGTGAATCTACAGCAGAGAGTGTCTCTCTGAAGGACCGTTCCCTCTCAGACTGTCCTGATGTCCTCGCTGCACTGTCACAATGACAAATGGGTCCTTTTTTAAAGCAGTTTGACAACCTGTGAAAGAGGATGAAGGGTTGCTTCCAAAATAAAAAAACTCCAATGACGACTTCTGGAGACATTAAAAGGTGTTGAAATGAAAATAATTCACAAAAAAGGAAGCATAAAGTTTAGGAATGAAAGGTAATTCCTGCTGCTGAGCGGCGAGCTCTAGATAAAGGTGTGTATCTCACATCCGATGAGCTACTGGAACGCTCATAAATACAGCAGCTGGATGTTGACGCATCAGCTGTTTCTGAGTGTTTGCCTCAATCTTTCATATGCCTGAGACACATTTTCCTCTATTACAGAAGGAAAATATTTGTGTTTTTGTCTCCCACTGAAATTCATCAGGACATTGTTGAGACATTAAAAGAAAAAGAAGAAAAAGATAATTGCAGTTCATTTTACGCCTTTTATCGCTCCTTTTGTTTACGGTGCTTCTAACATGGGAGCAGATGGAACATGTAATATCGCTCAGATATTTGGGTGTTTACGTTGGAGTTGGGTCTACTGTGAGTCATTCACTAAGTTTCAGTTTGCAGACGATGCAGAATGTTGCAGTTCTCCGAGCATGGCTCAGTTTATTGTTGCTTGTGATGAGACGGCCTAAACAAAGGATCAGCGCCAAACTCCAAATGAGACATGTTATGTTATTTCCGTCACTTAGAGCTGGTTCGGTCTCAGTTTGATGCATATAATCCTGGAGCTCTCAGGCTAAGTAGCATACACTCCCTTGTGTGAGTGGCTTGAAAGGTTATTGAGGGTCATTCATGTTCCTGCTTTTCTTGGCAGGGTGGCTCAGCACTGCAAAGGTGAAATCAAAATATCCTGCAGGAAAATAACATATCCAGACTCCTAACTCCATCAGAAATAAAGACAGACAAAGATGGAAAGAGAACAAGAAAGATATATACAGAAAGACAAAAAGATTAAAAGAAAGAAAAGACAGAAACAAAGATAGACAGAAAGAAAGACCAAAGGAAAGACAGGATTGAATATTAGAACTCTTTAAAATGAACTGTTCTAGTGTATTTTAGATGAAACCACTGAATGTTACATATTTTATCAATGCCACAAACCGAGGTGGCAGCTCCTCCATCCAGAGACCTGAGCTATACTCCAGCACACATACATGACGAGCTGAAGGAGCTTAAAGCTTCGACTCAATGTAGAGTCCACATGTTCATAACAATGCTGCTAATAGCAACTGACTTCCTGACTAATGCCCAGTCCTGCTGGCTTTTTCCTGTCTCTGTGATTATGCTGTGCTGCAGCAGAGGCAGCGTGCTGCCTGCAGCCTCTGGAAGGCCTCTTAATGCTTGATGGATGGGAGTGTGTGACGTGGAACTGTGGAAATGTGATAAAAATGTTGGAAATATAAAAAATCCCTCTGCCAGCTGTAAGATAGATGGCTTTACTAGGGATGGCTGTGAGCTGGTTGAATTATCAGGAGAGCTGTGAGTGTGTGTGTGTGTGGCTGGGTTCTCCACAGTAACAGAGATACAGCTCATACACTCACAGCAAGACCCCATTCTGTAATCTTGTACATTCCTACAACTCCAAATTAGTCCGTGTGTGTGTGTGTGTGGGGTGGGGGGGTGTGCGTGTGCGGGTGTATTTGAGATAGGGCAGCAGCTCTGAACAAGTCAGGTGTGTCATTAGGGGCTCCACCCAAAGTTCTGCTTTAGCTGTAGGGTTCGTACTGAGCACGTGTAAAGGAACGCTGGGACAATCAGAAACACTCAAACATGACACGAGGTCAGAGGTGACATCAGTAGGGACAGATATAGAACAGCTACACCTGTTGGTGAGTTTCAGCAGAACACTTAGCTCTGACTCTTTGCTGGATGTGACTAAAGTAGATTAGATTAGAACCGAGACCATCAGGAATTGTAGCAGATCGTTTGTGTTAAGGGTCCCCTTAACGTAACAAACATGAGTCCCATGTGGCTGATTCCTATATGTAAATAAAATAAAATAAAATATCACTGACATTATACCTGAAAAGTCTGTTTCCCTCCATTGAACAGAAAATTGTGTTTTTCTCCAAGCAGATTTAAAGCTTTATTTCCAGGCACATAAAGCTTTAAATCAGTGATTCTTAAAGTGAGAGTTGGCTCTCCATGGAGGGCAGCACAGCTTCAGAGGAGGAATAAAGATGAGGAAATACTATATTAGTTATCAAAAGAATAACTGAAATGTTTTCTGTGTGGCTGAAGAACTCAAGACCTGAAATGTTCAGGACAGTAATGTGCAATTTGGATTATCTGTAGTGCAATATGTGCTAATCCTGTCTGACTTTTTATCTATAGATGGTATCCAAGGGCTACAGATACCATGCTACAGTGGCACGAAGAACTGAATTATCCAGATTACTTAAACTGTTCCTGACTTAAAGCTTCACAATAATCATAAACTGAATGTAGATGGTGCTGCAAAGCATCCTCCATCACAGAAAAGAACAGATTTATCTTGCTTTTTCTGCCTTTCTTCTTCTCTTTATTTCTTTATGGGCTTTTACAAAGACAACAAATATTCCAAAATGCAGAATGAGCATGTCATCTTCTCCCAGTGAACATAAAATATTTCTAACACCCCACAAGATTGTAAACATCTTCAAATTACAAGTGGCACCATAAAAAGCATGATCCACTTTTAGTCTTCATGCAACCAACCCTTTAAAACTTAGCACTATTGGTTCAGTCCTGTCCAAACATTTCATTTTTACTTGCTTTCCAAATTGCTAACTTTGTCAATCGGAAAAGGAAATTAATTAAAACAAGAATTGAAAACAAAAGCTGTATAAAATGGCTCACACAGGGTTTCCGCCCAGTCTTGCAAAATCCTAAACTTTTTTTTTTTCTTTGTGCACATTTTTTTTTACCTCTATGGATTTAGTTGCAAGTTGATTTTAATATTTGAGATCTTCTTTTATTCCTTTGACATCTGAGTAATTGTATTTTGTAGAATTGGGATGAATAGATATGAGTTAAAGGTTTTTCAGTCTCTTTCTTTCTGGATCTTTCTGTCTGTGTTTTTCTCTCTGTCTTCCCCTCTTTCCTTTTGAGTTTTTTTTCAACCCATGTTTCTTCCTGTCTTTCTTTGTGTCTTTGTCTGACTCTTTCTGTGTCTTTGTTTTTTTCTGTCTTTCTCAACTGTTTTATTTGAAGATCTAAAAGCAGAACACAGTAATGCTTTCTGAGCATGCACTGATACTGTAAACAGATTGCAGGGGGGAGCAAATACGTCAGCCGCTCTGTGACTAGTGCTTACTTGACGTAAAAATCCAGATGGCGTGGGAATTCCAGTTTTCCAGACAGTATCTTCTGATAGATTCCAAATGGATTGTCATCAAAAAAAGGCGGATACCTGTGGACAGGAAGAAAACATTGTTGAACCATACTCTGGGAGGCTGCGCACACTCTGCCATATTGTACAAACTCAGCCTGCAAAGAATTAGCATGATGCAAGATTAGGTAACAGAGCAGACAGAAGATTCTGCCCACTATGCTGCTTTAGTGTGACACATGAACAGGTCAATATTTAGAGTGGAGGCGGAGATAAGAAGTGATAAATCTCAGCTGGAGACTGAGCCGCCTTTGTTCACAGCTTTTCTGACTGTCTTCTGTATCTGTGTGCTTCAAACACCCACACGCCTCCTGCTGCTGCACTCTACTCAATGCTTTCCCAGTTCTCCTGTGCTTCCCTCTGCTACGGTCTGGACAAGTCATTACCCACAAATTACATAATGGCACCAGCCTCTAAACACATTACACATGGCGCAGACAGGCGCATAATCGCAACAGCTTGTCACACGGTGCTTGCATTGCCCGTAAAGAGCTCCAGAGTCTGCGGAGCAGGCATGTGGGCATCTGGGATCTGGCTACGAGCCGCGGACTCCACTCGTGAAAGAGAGCGTGTGTCTAAGTGTTAGTGTGTGTTTTCCTGATGCTGTAATTGCTCAGGAATCTGTGAAAGTGTGAACAATTGTATAACGCGTGACAGAAATTAAAAGAAAGAGAAAAAAAAAATAGTCTTTAACTGATGGTTTAACAAGTTTTCAAAGTACCACAGAAAAAAAAAAGAAAAAGATGGAAAATTTCAACAACAGTCCTTCAGTTCTGTTAATGTTTCAGAAAACCTGTATACAATCTCTGTTATATTTTCAAGTCATGCTGATTGTGCTAAATGAACATAGCTTAGATATGGGAGAAGATCAAATTTTTATCAAAAAATTTAGCTTAAAGGGACTAGGCTATGCAAAGCTGGGACAACAAAAGTCTCAGTGAAAATTCAATTAAAATTTAATTTAAAAATGCCTTATCCCTTGGGGCGTCCTGTGGTGGCGCAGGGGCTTAGCACGCCCCACGTTTGGAGGCCTTAGTCCTCGACGCCGACGTCGTGGGTTAGACTCCCGGGCCTGGCAACCTTTGCCGCATGTCCTCTCCTCGCCCTCCTTCCTGTCAGTCTACTGTCAAAAAATGCGAGCCACTAGCGCGGCTAAAAACTCTTCGGGGAAAAAAAAAAAAAAAAAAAAGCCTTATCCCAAAGAAAGATTAAATGTTGCGACTGATATCATTAAAGTGTCTTCAAAAAGTTGAGGATGGTCATTCTGAGATGAATCTGAAGAGGCCAATGACTAAAAGCTGTTGCTCCATGTCCCTGTGGTGACATAGTATTGGAGCTACAGTAAAAAGACATCATCAGTGCAGCTGCACACAAATTTAAACAAAAATGTAATCATCATAATTATCATAATCTAATTGGTTTTACTAGAAAGTTTGTAATAGATCATGATAGTTACATATTTCTAGTAGAAACCCTAAGGGAATAATAACTTGTTATACCGATAAAAACAACAACATTTAGAACATTACAGGCATATTTATGCTAGCCATGCCATTTGTTTAATGTCAGATTTTAGCCTTCTTGCTGCCACTGATCATTAAACCTTTATTTTGGAAGAAGAGGTGATGTCATATTGCCTGGAAGGGAGAATTTTCTTTAAAGCAGCAGTTAACCAATTAAAAAATTAAGTCAGAATGATTACTGAACTGGAATTCAAAAAAAGACATCAACATCTAGCATTAGCAGTTAGCAAAAGTAACAGAGTTAGCATTACTGTACATCGTCTTCATGAGCATATCCCAGAGAATTTTGGTCCTAAAGTTAATTCCTTAATTCAACCAACTCCAAAACTACGATGTTCCACTACAGACAGAGGTGGAGATATCAGAGGAATAGAGCAAATGAACCTGAGTGTGCTGTGTTCAGCCTTCAGCAGATGTACCACTTTCCTTTGGAGCTGTAACAAACAGCAGACAAAATGTTTCCTACATTTCTTAGTCTTATTTTAAATTCATCATAGATGCAAAAAGTGGCTCACATTGAGTCTTCACTCAACAGCAACTTCTACAATAAAGAATGTAGTTAGTGCAGCAAGGTGTCAGAGTAATAAGATATGAAAAAAAGAAGAAGTTTTTGACTATTTCTGACCGGCAACTTATTGATCAGGGCAGGTTCAAATGAACGTTGGGTGATTTCTTGCCGTATCTCTCAATACAAGTAAAACAAGTTGTTGTTAGCTGGTTAAGTAGTTGTGCCATCTGTACTGGTAAGGCCTGCAGCTTATGGACATGCTGTTTGCAGTTTGGTAACTGTATCTTTAAAGCTTGTGGTATGATAGCTCATGTCCATGTGAGTGAATTTTCTCCACTTATGTTGGAAATGAAAAGAGTTTGAGATGAGCCATAAAAGCCATTAAAGAGCAGAGTGGAGAAGGTCAGGCCTCTGCTCCTGCACTGCTGAAATCAATTAGGAGTCAGACTAATGAGTCACCTGGTGTGTTCTGAAACAAAACTCTAATCAATGTTTCAGTCAATCTGAACCTTCAAGTCTGTTCACTGAGAATAGCAACGAGCTCAGGTGTTATTATTCACTGGGAACAATAGAAAGAACCCCGGTGCCTTCTAATGGGGATCAGCATCGTTGTTCTTCATCTGCTACAATGATTACCATTCACATTCATTTGTCGCAGGTTGGCAGAACGCAGAAACACACTGAGACAATTACAGCCTCAGGATTAATTGAATAATCCCTCTGCTCCTTCAGCACGGCTCTAGTAGTGCAGAGCAAAACTATTGTGTTGCATTGGATCATTGGTGTCCAATTGTGTGCACCAGTGCACAGAGCTCATTTCACATTCAACTAATGTCGAAAAAACAATTTTTGCAAATGTGGTCTTTCTATTAAATAAGAAATACAGTTAAAATTATGCTAAATTTGTTTACACAATGTCAACAAAATTATTATGCACCATTATCTGTATACTACTTCCTGTAGTCTTTTTCTTTTTTGCTAGCAGTAACATCCAGTTCTTAATCACATGACTTGTGTAATGCTAAAAAACTGTTTCCACTGCAGTTTCGATAGAGCTTAAAAACCACTTCATCCTAGAGCAAAAATTTCATTAAAAAACATGTTTTTTTTCTGTGACTTTGGCGTGTTGCCATTAAGCAAATTTTTGTTCGAAATTCCAATTTGCGCAATTTTAAGGTCAATGGAAACGCAGCTAGTATCACTTTAATTCAGCACTGTTGTGCACTGGGGAACAAGAGCGCCCCCTTCTGTCCCACTTCAGACCCATTCCCTGGACATTCCAGCACTTACCCAGCCAGCATCTCAAAGACGAGGATGCCCAGAGCCCACCAGTCCACAGCCCGGCCGTGGCCTTTGCTTTGGATCACTTCAGGAGCCAAGTACTCAGGGGTTCCACACAGAGTCCAGGTCCTGGGGGCCAGGGGAGACAAAATAACACAACAAAGTATGTTACAAGGTAAAAAACTCACACCATAGGGGATTCTACTTTGTAAAGTCCAATGTGAAGTATCCACAGTCACTGATAATTTGGGTTGTCATGTTATCTGCTACATGTGAAACTAAATTACCAAGGTACACCATCCTGAAATGTAGAATATTCATGTGGTATAAAACAGCCCAGTAAAAGTACAGACCGGAATCCAACAGAGAACTTGAATATTAATGTTGAAAGTTGCTCTGTAGTGGTGGGCAATATGGACTTAGAAATGTATTGCAATATCTTGAGGGACTATTGTGATAACAATAAAGATTAAGATTAAATATTTAAATTTATTACTTATTTGTTTAGGTAGGCTGTGACTATATGTAAAGAATTCATAGCACCACAAACAAATTCTTAAAAAACATTCCCATCCAATTAGCTCCTTCAAGATACTATTTACTTGAAAAGAGTGTGATTTATATCATTAAACTGCACATTAGCTGCATTTCATTGCATTTTTTGAATATACTGGAGTATTGAAAGTCTCATAGAACAAAGTAAAGAACAGGGGTGCTCATAAGGTCGATCGCGATCTACCGGTCGATCGCGGGAAGGTTTTGAGTCGATCGCGGCAGCAGGTGACAAACTGAACACCACCAGGACGCTGAGACCAGAACTTCCTCTTCTGACAGGCTTATCAAAATATTCACAAAGATTCTAAACGTTTGTAGCTTCATTAAATAATAA